>JBBBVM010000752.1:0-40805 GCA_037355625.1 Petunia x hybrida | reverse complement strand
CTGATTTGATTGGAAATAACATCCATCTTCGCCCTCAGCTCTGAAACTGCATCTAACTGAAGTACCCCAACAGATTTCTCTGTAGTAGTTCTGCTACCTCCCTGCCAATCAGGATTGCTCTGCGAAAACTTGTCCAGTAAATCATAGATCTGGTCAAAGTTTAAGCCCAGTACTTGGCTTCCAATAGCAGCATCTACCACGATCTTAGTATGCGCAGTAAACCCCTCACTAAAAGTATGTGCCAGAACCTCATTTGATTGGTTGTGGTGTGGACAATCTCTCAGTAAATCTTTAAGTTGCTCCCAGGCTGAATAGGAAGACTCTCCTTCTATCTGTCTGAAGGACATAATTTAACTCCTCAGCCGGGCTGTCTAGGAAGATGGATAAAATTTAACCAAGAACTTCTTAGCAAAATATCCCAAGTAAAATGGGAACAACGTCAAGCAAAGATAATCCAGTAGGAACTCCCGTTAGTGTATAAGTATCACTGCTCTCCATGATATTCTGAATGTGTTGCTGCGGATCTTCATGAAGTAATCCAGCATATTGCCCAGTGACATGCAGCAACTGAATCATGTCGCCTTAATCTCAATATGCCTGGTGATAGCGGGCTTCACAATACTAGACACCACTCCCCCTAGGCTAGGAAGAGCAACATCTCGCACCGCTACTGCTCGTTCTTCTGCCATTTCAGTGGGTAAGGAAGCAAGTACAATTGCTTGTGCTTGTCGGTCTCTCACTTCTCTTCTTACCCTTCGCAAGGTCCTTTCAGGTTCGGGATCAAAAGGTGCGAGTGGTTCGTCCCTTCTATTCCTTTGCATGAAAAACTTATTGCCTGAAACAGCACAAGAAACTAAAAAAAAAATTAAACCTGAATAGATAATAAGTAATCGTTTAAAAAGAAATCAGTCAATTATTAGTCCCCGGCAACGGTGCCAAAAACATGTTGCTCCCAACGTACACGCAAGTATACAGCGGTCGACAAGTAATTACAATGATAAGTAGAGTATCTTTCCCACGAGGATTATTCAGACTGACGCTTAACAAATAGTTTCTAACTAACTATCCAGGGATCTTTTCCAATAGTGAGAGTTTTTACTAACTAAAGAGAAATAATTTAAATGGTGGAAATTCAGTCAAACAATGGAGCAAACGTTGGTTGTAAACAATATTAGGGAGACGGTCCAGGGTCAGAGTTACAAACAATCTAGTTGAGTTTTCCAATTGATTTCCACTTCTCAAATCCCCGATTACTAACTAACAGAGTAAATGTACCCGTGAAAACCTTTTGATTCTTCACGGTCTATGCAGGCTACTCCAATCCCTATATATCTATGGGTTGAATCACGTGCACGCATTAACGAATTCTGTAACTAGTTAAGCTAGGCGAGCAAGTATATGTCTATCCTACTCACAAATTGGTTCCCCGATACCTGGGTTCACAATCTAGCCCTACTCTTTCTTATTGCGTTAATAAATTCCCTCTTTCGAGTTCAAATCTAAGAACCATAGATAATGCATAATTATCGAACTCTAATAATTAAACAAGTGAAATCAAGAAAGAATAAGCAATCCATTATGGGATTCAATATATGGAATTTAATTTTCAAACATCAACCTTCATGAAACACTCTAACACTAGAACGTACGATCTAGCCACGCATACTCATAATCACAAGACAATGATTTGATGAAATATTGAAATAATGATGTAATAAATTAATGGAAGGAAGAAAAACCCTTGTTCAAGATGTTATGAGCTCTCCAATTTTCTCCAAAGTCTGAACTCCCTACAAAAACTAAGTAAAAGAGTATTTATAGTGTTTACAAAAGCCTAGTAATAAGTTACGCCTAAGCCTAGACGAAATAGGAAGTCCAAAAATCCTCCAGGGGCGCTATAGCTGGCGCCTCGCGCCTCGGAACACGCACAACTAGGCAGAACTCGTCAAATTCCATGCGCAATAGCCACGCTCCGTGCCAGAAAATGCGCCAGAAGGCTGAGCGCCATAGAGGCGCGGCGCGCCACTCACCGCGCCAAGCCAATTTCTGCTTTCCTTCATTCGCAGCTTGCTCCGTGTCGTGCCTTCGTGTGCTCGATCCAATCCTCAATCAAATTCCAACCTTTTCTTGCTCGATCATGCTCTTTAAAGCTCCAATTGCACTTTATAACAACCTACAATCATACGACACAAAATCAGTGCAAAATCACATTCATTACCTAGAAAACGTGCGAATAAGTATCCAAACGTGAGGAAATATTAAGGAATTATAGGCATAAAATGCCAAACATCACCACCCCATACTTGAACCTTGCTCGCCCTCGAGCAATCACAAATAACTTTCCAACCTAGGTAGAACAGGTCTTCCTACTGACTATGGTTGATACCGACCATTGAAAAAATGCATACAAGACTACTATGGGTCCAACAAACATTCCAATAATTTATCAAACTCAAAACATGAGAACAACCACCCCAAGACAACTCAAATGCACAAACTCAACTCATTTTAACCTTGCTTCCACAAAGTCACACCTATCTATTCAACCAAGAAGCCACAACTTCACCTACCTCATGCAAACCGTGTGCCCTCACCAAAATGAAGCAAGAGAGTGTCCTCCAAATATCACACACAACAATGAATATCAAGAATATAACGGGGACAATAGCATATAAAGAATTCACTCACTCTCATGAAAAGCTCACATGTCACACACGATGTACCATAGGCTTGCCCGTAGTGTAGGACTCCACTAATGTAAGCTCACTCCAATCGGGACTAACTAGGACTTTAAAAAGGTTGTAATGTAGGCTAAGGGGCTAGTAGGATACATATGGGTAATAGTGACTACCTCCCTAAGCACTTTAATACATCACAATACAAATTAAGCACAAGTCTCATCAAAACCAACCATTTCACCAACCAATAAACTTCACACAAACCTTCTCAACAAGTAGCAATTTTTTCTTTTAAGCATAACACTAGCAAGGATGGATATTCCTTTCTTTTTCCAATTTTTTTTCTGTTTTTCTTTTTCATTTGTTTTGTCTATTCAATTCTTTCAAAACCTTGTCAATGCTCCTTCAACTAATTCACAAATTTTGTCAAATATTCCCCTCATTGGTTCCACTCAAAAACCTCCCAATATTTCAACCACAAACTCCATAATAATATGACATTATCAATTAAAGTGCTTAAGGAATAAAGGGCCAAAGGAAGCAATTTAGAACAAATTATTGGGAGATCTCTTTTTACAAATACACAAGCTAAAAATGAAGCACCATTATGAATCTAATCAATTTAACATCAAATTCTAATCACATGCTTGCATACTAGTTAGGGAATTAAACATGGAAAGAGATTGTTAACTTACATGTAATGGAAAGGGAAGGGTGAGAATTACTTACTTGAAGAGGTTAGAATGAGTGGAGAAGAACTTGTGATCAATTTCAAGAATTAGGAGTGATGTGGGAGAATTTTGGGAGTGTTTTGAGTGAAAATAATGAAGAAAAGGGGAGGGGAAAGGGAATCCGGGTAGCGGGTTAAAACCCGTTTGGACCCGGATTTTTAAAAAAAATTTTGCCCAGCGCTTTAGCTCCGCGGCGCGCCACTAAGGCGTGCAAAATTCTGGAAGTTCTGCTTGTCCAGGCGCGCCTAAAGCGCCCAAAATTTTGACTCCACTGATTGTCTCGGCGCATTGGGAGGCGCGGGGCGCTCCCAAATGCGCCTGAGCAAATTTTTTCATACCAAATTTTGATTCCAAGTGCGAAACCACGCGTGGGCATGCGTCAAAGCATCCCATACCCCACAATACATCAACTACACCTCGTTTAGCACTCCCGACACCTACAAAAACAGCACAACAAAATAAAAACTACGTGACACTATAAAACACAAAACAACTAAACTATTACAAGTACAAACTCTGGTTGCCTCCCGAGAAGCGCCTTATTTAACGTCGTGGCATGACGAGTATCAATCATGGATCCCTCAAAGTAATGGAGGTACGATGATTCACCGAACCTCCCCAATAATGCTTCACTATTTGGCATTCACCAAGAACGTCTTTCCGAATCGGGGACTCTCAACTCAACCGCTCCATGTGCGGTAACACGAACTACTTCAAACGGCCCCGACCATCTAGACTTCAACTTGCCCGAAAATAGCTTCAACCTTGAATTAAACAACAACACCAGCTGCCCAGGCTCAAACTGACGACGCTCAATGTGCTTCTCATGCCACTTCTTTGTCTGTTGCTTATACAATTTTGCATTTTCATAAGCATGAAAACGGAACCCTTTAAGCTCATGAAATTGAAGCATTCTCTTCTCACCGGCCAGTGCCATATCAAGATAGAGCTTTTGAATCCCCCAATATGCTTTATGCTCTAGCTCAACGGGCAAGTGACAGGCATTACCATAAACAAGCCTATATGGAGAAGTTCCAATGGGCGTTTTAATGCAGTCCGATAGGTCCAGAGAGCATCATCTAACTTCATAGCCCAATCCCTCCTCGAGGCATTCACAGTCTTCTCAATGATTTGCTTGATCTCTCTATTAGACACTTCCACTTGGCCACTAGTTTAGGGATAATAAGCAGTTGCCACCTTGTGGCGAACCCCATACTTGGCCAACAATTTATTGAACAACCGGTTGCAAAAATGAGTACCTTCATCACTGATGATAGCCCGCGGTGTCCCAAAATGAGTAAAAATATTTTTCTTCAAGAATTTCACCACCACACACGCATCATTTGTTCGAAGTGCCACAGCCTCCACCCATTTAGATGCATAATCAACCGCCACAAAAATGTATTTGTGGCCCATGGAAGGCGGGAACGGGCCCATGAAGTCAATCCCCAAACAATCAAACAGCTCAATCTCAAGAATATTGTTCAAAGGCATCTCGTGACGCCGAGAAATAGTACCCGTTCTTTGGTAACGATCACACTGCTTAACAAAAACATGAGCATCTCTAAACAAAGAAGGCCAAAAGAACCCAGACTGAAGTACCTTTGCAGCTGTTCGATCTCCACCAATATGGCCACCATAAGGAGAGGAATGGCAGCTCCGTAAAATCGGATCAACTTCTTCCCTTGGAATACACCTCCTAGCTAATTGTCATTCTTCCCTTGGAATACACCTCCTAGCTAATTGGTCAGGGCCTATCTTGTATAAATAAGGCTCATCCCACACATAAAATCTGCTCTCGTGAAGTAGTTTGTGCTTTATCTCAGCTGTAGCGCCAGGAGGATACAGATTACTCACAATTAGGTTCACCATATCAGCATACCATGGCACCTCGGCTGCTGCTAAAGCAAAAAGCTGCTCATCAGGGAATACCTTCTTGATCTCAGGACCTTCATCTACCTGATCTCTATTCTCCAGCCTTGACAAATGATCAGCTACTTGATTCTCGATCCCCTTGCGATCTCGAATTTCAACATCAAATTCTTGCAATAGGAGAACCCATCGAATTAGCCTAGGCTTGGAATCCTTCTTCTCAAAAAAATACCGGATTGCGGCATGATCAGTGTAGACAACAAAACGAGTGCCAACCAAATAAGATCTGAATTTATCAAAAGCATACACAACAACTAGCAACTCCTTCTCGGTGGTGGTATAATTGGATTGGGCTGCATCAAGAGTCTTGCTTGCAAAATAGATTGAGTGAAAGATTCTTCCAATTCTTTGGCCTAGAACAGCCCCAATAGCATTATCACTCGCATCACACATCAATTCAAATGGCAAAGACCAGTCAGGAGCAATGATGATTAGTGCAGTCACCAACCTTTTCTTCAATTCTTCAAATGCCTTGAGACAAGCATCATTAAACTCAAATTTCACATCCTTCTCCAACAACTTGCACATGGGATTAGAAATTTTGGAGAAGTCCTTTATGAAACGCCTATAGAAACCTGCATGTCCCAAGAAACTACGCACCCCCTTAACAGAGATAGGTGGTGGTAATTTCTCAATAGCCTCAATCTTCGCTTTATCTACCTCGATCCCTTGCTTTGACACCTTGTGCCCAAGTACTATGACTTCTTGAACCATAAAGTGATATTTTTTCTAATTCAGCACCAGATTTGTTTCTTCACAACGGCTCAGCACAGTGTCTAAATTCTTCAAGCAGTCATCAAAGGAATTACCAACTACCGAGAAATCATCCATGAACATCTCAACAAGTTTTTCCACCATGTCGGTGAAAATAGCCATCATGCATCGCTGAAAAGTCCCTGGGGCATTACATAATCCAAACGGCATCCTCCTAAATGCATAGGTGCCATATGGACAAGTAAATGTAGTCTTATCTTGATCTTCAGGAGCTATCACAATCTTATTGTAGCCCGAATACCCATCCAAGAAACAATAATACTCGTGCCCAGCAAGTCTATCCAGCATTTGATCAATAAAGGGAAGTGGGAAGTGGTCTTTCCTGGTGGCCTTGTTCAGCTTTCTATAATCAATGCAAATTCGCCACCCTGTGACTGTTCTTGTAGGAATCAATTCATTATGCTCATTCTTCACCAATGTCATGCCCCCCTTCTTTGGAACACATTGCACTGGACTCACCCACTTGCTGTCAGAGATGGGAAAAATAATTCCAGCATCCAGCCACTTGATAATTTCTTTCTTCACCACCTCCTTCATGATTGGATTTAATCTCCTCTGCTGCTCAATAGATGTTTTATGTCCTTCCTCCAAAAGAATTTTGTGCATGTAGAAAGAAGGACTAATCCGTCTAATATCAGGAATGGTCCAGCCAATAGCTTTCTTGCGCTCTCGCAGCACTCTCAACACCTTTTCAACCTGCACATCAGACAACACAGAAGAAAGGATCACGTGCAAGGTATTACCCTCACCCAAATAAGTATAACGCAAGTGAGCAGGTAAAGGTTTGAGTTCAAGAGTAGGAGCCTTCTCAATAGATGGTTTAGCAGGAGTTAAGGTCAACGGTCTATCAAGTTCCTCAAATTTCTTCCACCCTGGGATGAATTTACTCTCCATATTAAGAATCTCTACATATTCTTCAATTTCATCATCCTTTAGGATATCATCATTATCACACAAGAGTGCCCTCTCCAGAGAATCAACGTTAGAGGCCAAGAATGGCCTCTCATCAGCAGTCAACTCATCATCTACCACTTTCATCATGGACAACTCTTCATAATGGGAAGGAAGCTGGGTAGCTATGAACACATTGAATACAACTTCTTCACCATTCACCTTCATAATCATCTTTCCAGCTTTAACTCTAATGACAACATCAGCAGTAGCCAAAAATCCTCTCCCCAAGATGAGAGAAACCTCAGGATCAGCTTCATAATCAAGAATAATGAAGTCAACAGGCAATATAAACTGACCCACTTGTACAAGCACATCCTCAATAATCCCCTCGGGGCATGTCAAAGATCTGTCAGCTAGTTTTAGAGTCACAGTAGTTGGTCGTGGTTCACCCAGGCCTAGCTTTCTCAAAACTGATGAAGGCATTAATTTCACACTAGCACCCAAGTCACACAGAGCTCGTCCAACCTCATGCTTCCCAATTTTCAAGGGAAAAGTAAAACTACCAGGATCCTTCAATTTCTGAGGAAGCTTGCTTCTAACTCTAAAACTGCACTCTTCAGTAGTGCAACTGTCTCAAATTCAGTCAGTCTTCTCTTGTTCGCAACAATATCCTTGATGTATTTGGCATATTTGGGAACATCCCGCAAAAGCTCCACCAAAGGAATATTTACCTGAATCTGACTCAAGATCTCAAAAAATTTCTTGCATGGTGCATCAACTTTCTGCTTTTGAAGTCTCTGTGGAAAAGGTGGTGGTGGTCTCACAATAGCAGGCTCGGGCTGCATTTCTATCACTTTCTCAGCTTCTTTCTCCACCTCTCTATCAGCATTAGGCTCTAAGTCACCAACATGCTTCTTTCGCTTTGGGGGAAGTTTTTCTAGAGCTCTTCCGTTCCTCAAAGTAACTGCTTGCGCAAATCCTTTAGGATTTTTCTCTGTATCACTTGGCAAAGCACCCCGAGGTCTATTATTTTGTGCTCCACCATTTTTCTCTCAAGATCTTTCCGAGCATTGCTCAAATATTTTATTGTTTGTGCCTGAGCTGCTGAATTATCCATGAGTTTTTGCTGCCCTACAAGAATTTTTCTAAGCATATCCTCAACTGAACTCGGCTGCTGTGGCGGAGCCTGCGACTGTGACCCCTGCTGTGGTGCATTTTGAAGATTATTTTGGGATCTCTCATTGCCTTGTAGCTGCTCACAGTTATCCCTCCAAGAAAAATTTGGGTGACTACGCTAATTGGTGTTGTAGCTATTACTATATTGATTGCGATTCTGACCCTATGACCTGTTCTGATTAGCCACATAATACACTGACTCTGAATTAGATGGACATACATCAGTGGCATGATCATATCCACAAACCTCACAAAAGACTTGAATTTGTTGCACTGGAGCTGCTTGTTGTTGAGTCTACGACAGAGCTAGCTTGCTGATTTGATTGGAAATAACATCCATCTTCGCCCTCAGCTCTGAAACTGCATCTAACTGAAGTACCCCAACAGATTTCTCTGTAGTAGTTCTGCTACCTCCCTGCCAATCAGGATTGCTCTGCGAAAACTTGTCCAGTAAATCATAGATCTGGTCAAAGTTTAAGCCCAGTACTTGGCTTCCAATAGCAGCATCTACCACGATCTTAGTATGCGCAGTAAACCCCTCACTAAAAGTATGTGCCAGAACCTCATTTGATTGGTTGTGGTGTGGACAATCTCTCAGTAAATCTTTAAGTTGCTCCCAGGCTGAATAGGAAGACTCTCCTTCTATCTGTCTGAAGGACATAATTTAACTCCTCAGCCGGGCTGTCTAGGAAGATGGATAAAATTTAACCAAGAACTTCTTAGCAAAATATCCCAAGTAAAATGGGAACAACGTCAAGCAAAGATAATCCAGTAGGAACTCCCGTTAGTGTATAAGTATCACTGCTCTCCATGATATTCTGAATGTGTTGCTGCGGATCTTCATGAAGTAATCCAGCATATTGCCCAGTGACATGCAGCAACTGAATCATGTCGCCTTAATCTCAATATGCCTGGTGATAGCGGGCTTCACAATACTAGACACCACTCCCCCTAGGCTAGGAAGAGCAACATCTCGCACCGCTACTGCTCGTTCTTCTGCCATTTCAGTGGGTAAGGAAGCAAGTACAATTGCTTGTGCTTGTCGGTCTCTCACTTCTCTTCTTACCCTTCGCAAGGTCCTTTCAGGTTCGGGATCAAAAGGTGCGAGTGGTTCGTCCCTTCTATTCCTTTGCATGAAAAACTTATTGCCTGAAACAGCACAAGAAACTAAACAAAAAAATTAAACCTGAATAGATAATAAGTAATCGTTTAAAAAGAAATCAGTCAATTATTAGTCCCCGGCAACGGTGCCAAAAACATGTTGCTCCCAACGTACACGCAAGTATACGCGGTCGACAAGTAATACAATGATAAGTAGAGTATCGTTCCCACACGGACTAATCAGACTGACGCTTAACAAACAGTTTCTAACTACCTATCAAGGGATCTTTTTCCAATAGTGAGAGTTTTTACTAACTATAAAGAAATAATTAAAATGGTGGAAATTCTGTCAAATAATGGAGCAAAAGTTGGTTGTAAGCAATATTAGGGAGACGGTCCAGGGTCAGAGTTACGAACAATCCAGTTAAGTTTTCCAATTGATTCCACTTCTCAAATCCCGGATTACTAACTAACAGAGTAAATGTACCCGTGAAAACCTTTTGATTCTTCATGTTCTATGCAGGCTACTCCAATCCCTATATGTCTATAGGTTGAATCACGTGCACGCATTAACGAATTCTATAATTAGTTAAGCTTGGCGAGCAAGTATATGTCTATCCTACTCACAAATTGGTTCCCCGATGCCCGAGTTCACAATCTATCCCTACTCTTTCTTATTGCGTTAATAAATTCCCTCTTCCGAGTTCAATATAAGAACCATAGATAATGCATAATTACCGAGCTCTAATAATAAAACAAGTGAAATCAAGAAAGAATAAGCAATCCATTATGGGATTCAATATATGGAATTCAATCTTCAAACATCAACCTTCATGAAACACTCTAATCCTAGAACGTACGATCTAGCCACGCATACTCATAATCACAAGACAATGATTTGATGAAACAATGAAATAATGATGTAATAAATTAATGGAAGGAAGACAAACCCTTGTTCAAGATGTTATGAGCTCTCCAATTTGCTTCAAAGTCTGAACTCCCTTCAAAAAATAAGTAAACGAGTATTTATAGTGTTTACAAAAGCCTAGTAATAAGTTACGCCTAAGCCTAGACGAAATAGGAAGACCAAAAACGCTCCAGAGGCGCTATAGCTGGCGCCCCGCGCCTCGAAACGCGCACAACTAGGCAGAACCCGTCAAGTTCCACGCGCAATAGCCACGCTCCGCGCCAGAAAATGCGGCATAGGGGCGCGGCGCGCCACTCACCGCGCCAAGCCAATTTCTGCTTTCCTTCGTTCGCAGCGTGCTCTGTGTCGTGCCTTCGTGTGCTCGATCCAATACTCAATCAAATTCCAACCTTTTCTTGCTCGATTATGCTCTTTAAAGCTCCAATTGCACTTCATAACAACCTACAATCATACAACACAAATTTAGTGCAAAATCACATTCATTAACTAGAAAACGTGAGGAAATATTAAGGAATTATAGGCATAAAATGCAAAACATCACCCTTACAGGGATCGTGAGAGCGTCTTGATGTTCTGCTTTACCCTTCGGACTGAAACTGATAGTGCTAACGATCGACTCTCCCTATTCTTTCTCCCAGGCTGTGACAGGTCCCGGTGTTGCAAAGATCACATTGATATGCTGCTTGTCCCCAGAGTCCTGAACTTTAGAACGCCTCGGTCCTTGTTCAATCAAATCTTTGAGGTGGCCCTCCTTTAATATATGCTCGATTTCCAACATCAGGGCCTTTCAATCGACCGTAGCATGGTTGTTGCTATGATGGAAGTCACGATAGTCCGTTGTATTTTTCTTGGTTGCTCTTTTTACGGTAGGCGGCCACCATACTCTTGGTCCAAGTTTGCCGAAGTGATTGGCAACCAAATCCACGGCGTTGACTCGTAAACCAAAATCTTGGAAGCTTCGGGGCTCCGTTCGTTTCATCTGGGATCCGGTCCCCTAGGTCTTCCCTTACTTCGTCGCTCCCCCTTGACTTTGTGTTTTTCCTTTTACTCTTCTTGCATCTACTTCTTCCTCAAGGGACGGACTTCCTGCTCATTTTCTCTGTTCAACTTTAGGGTTCTGAGAGTGTTCCCGCTCCAGGCGAAGCTTTTTAGTATGCCTTTGATGAAATGCACAATATTTCGACACAAGATGTTGAGTTTGACTCCACTGTAATTCCCTGGTAGCTAGCGACCCTGTGGAATTCAGGCTCTTGCTGAAAGCTACCACGCGATATTATTGGGGACTGGAGGAAGCTCCACACGTTCCTTCTGAAACCTTTCAAGATAATTATTCAAAAGCTCGTCGTCGTGCTGCCGAATCTCAAAGATATCCTCCATGTGTTTCTCTCGTTTATGGGCGCCAGAGTGCACTTTCTTTAACAAATCTTGCATCTGGGTGAAAGACTTGATGGAACCCATAGGTGTACCAAGCAAGGTAACCTTTAGTTAAGGTAGAGCCAAACCTCTTCAGCAGATCAGACAAGATCTCCTCCTTTGAGATTTCGTTACTCTTGACAGCTCTGTAATACGCAGCAATATGCTCATCCAGATCCGCTGTTCCATCGTACTTCAAGTTATCCGACAAGTGGAAGTGCTTTGGTACGCGGATTCGTGCAGCGCATGCTTTATATGCATTCCTGTAAAACTTCTTCTCATCTACGGTGGTAACTTGAGGTGGTGCACCTGGTACATTATCGATTCAAACATGGATGGCCTTCATCCCCTTTAGGATGTCCTGAATGACATGTGTTCCTTTGAGGTCTTTACTGTTGACTGTCCTTGAACCTCCAAAAGTGGCATCCATGTTGAGTTTACGATTAGGAGTGGACACTGGAGTATTGTTCATGGGCATTGGTCCTCGCATGGATGCTGGCCTTTGAGACGATCCAACAAATATTGTTCCTATCTTTTAAGATATACCTTCGACTATGTTGACGGAATTCTACTTTGCCCACGCTGACAGGGCAGTAAGGAGATTAGCAAGAAAACCTCTGAAATCAAAATTACCTTCGCGTGATTGATCGCCTTCACCGTCACTGGGCACATGCACTGGCTCCTTTGCAGGATCCTTTAACTACATGCAGGGGTCGCCAGGTTCTTGTACAGACTTGGCTACTGCGTCGGCAGTGTTCTTTGGGGTGTTTTCTTCTGACATGACTGTGTCTTTTCCTCGTAGAATACCTATAATTGAATGGGGCCCATAGTTGGAGCCATACTGTTTATGACTAAATTTTTACGTCTAGGTAAAACACTTAATTTATGATGGGGTCACAAGCAATACAGTAAAATATGACAAAAATTAAGTAAATAGAGAGAAAAAAATAGACAAGAAAGTAATGAGTTTTATTCCTTAAGTATAGCTGGATTTAGTGGTGAATCGCTTGATGTACAATACAATTCAAGGAGGGGTATTTATAGTAGTTGATACCCAGTCCTAATTATAATAAAATAAAAAGATTACTGAGGCTCATGGGCCTATAAACTCTAGGCGGTGTATATATGGACCCCTAACTAGGAGACTGTAACCTCAAGGTTGCGGGATGTATGCTTTATATTCTAAGCTCGCACTGCCTGAACGGTCGTATCTCCAAGAAAAGGCGTGTATCTAGTGTCCCTGGTAACTTGTAGGATAATTCTAGTCTTGTCAGCTGAACTCGTATCCCCATAATAATAGGTGGCACATTTTTCCCATACACACCTCGGCAACAAGACTAACACACCGATATTGTACTATGAAAGGTCACTATGGAACGACATGTTTCTACAAAGGATTGGCTAAGTATTGGGAAAATTTTTTGGGATTGATGGACCTTTAGTTGGATCAGAAAGACATCGACAGTATCAAGACATTGATCGTCCAAAATTACTGTGAAGAATAGAATAAGAAACCGCTAGCCTATTTGCAAGGACATGATTCAGAGCCGGTATAGCCACAATGAAGAAAGCCAGTGTGATATTTGCTACGTTGCCGGCAAGAGAAAGGATCACCCGAATCAGAAGCAGTTGTTCTAAGATTCAGAGGTAACCCCATTTTGAAAAATGGTCGGGGTTTTCAATCTTCAGGTAAGAACCTATTAGGACAACGGGTCAAAATTTTCATCCTTCAAGTTTAGATCACACGTGAGAAACGGGAAGAATATTCAACTCCATACAAGAGTTTACCAGGGTGGACGAACATAGAAGACATGACTCGCTAGAGGATTTTCAGCCACGGGCACTCCCATATAGTGTAGAAGTTTTAGTAGTCGGGGACTCCCAGAGAATGTAGACGTTTTAATTTTAGGAGTCGGACAATCTCATATAATGTAGAAGTTTTACTTTCAATAGTTGAGCACTCCCATATAATGTAAAAAGTTTAGTTTTGATAGTCGGGCACTCCCATATAATGTCAAAAGTTTTAGTTTCAATAGTCAGGTAATCCCATATAATGTAGAAGTTTTAGCAGTCGAGCACTTTCATATAATTAGAAGTTTTAGTAGTCGGGCACTCTCATATAATGTAAAAGTTTTGGCTTTAGTAGTCGGGCACTCCCATATAATATAGAAGTTTTAGTTTTAATAGTCGGGCACTCCCATATAATGTAAGAAGTTTAGTTTCAATTGTTGGGCACTTCCATATAATGTACAAAGTTTACTTTCAATAGTCGGACCATCCTATGATAATGTAGAAGTTCATTTTCGAGTCAATCTCCACTAAAAGATAGCGACCATTTTCATATTGAGTCAATTTCTGCTAAAAGATAGTGGTCATTTCCTTCTTGAGTCAAATTCCGTTAAAAGATAGCGACCATTTCCTTTTATCTAGCCAGTTTCTGCTAAATAATAGCGACCATTTCCCTTTTTGAGTCAAGTTTTGCTAAAAGATAGCGACCATTTCCTTTTCGAGTCCGTTTCCGTTAAAAGATAGCGACCTTTTTCTTTTAAAGTTAGTTTCCGCTAAAAGATAGCGACAATTTTCCTTTCGCACAACATATTGATGGACCTGCAATTTCATTAATATCAATAGCCTATAGGCTTACAATGTACAATTAAATTTTGTAGTCCCTTTCTCGAATAATGTTCACATTGCTCCCTGGATCCACCAAACCTTGCCTGATCGGAAAATTCGACACCCTTACAGCATTCGTGAGAGCGTCATGATGTTATGCTTTGTCCTTCGGACTGAAAGTGATAGTGCTAACGATCGACCCTCCCTGTTCAGTCTCCCTGGCTGTAAATGGTCCCGGTGTTGCAAAGATCACATTGATATGTTGCTTGACCCCAGAGTCCGGAACTTTCGAACGCCTCCGTCCTTCTTCAATCAAATCTTTGAGATGACCCTCCTTTAGTAGATGCTCGATTTCCAACATCAGGGCCTTGCAATTGACCGTAGCATGGTTGTTGCTATTATGGAAGTCACGATAGTCCGTTGTATTCTTCTCGGTTGCTCTTTTTACGGTAGGCAGCCACCATACTCTTGGCCCTAGTTTGCCGAAGTGATTGGTTACCAAATCTACAGCGTTGACTCGTAAACAAAAATCTTGGAAGCTTCGAGGCTTGGTTCGTTTCATCTGGTATCCGGTCCCCTGGGTCTTCCCTTACTTCGTCGCTCCCCCTTGACTCTGCATCTTTCCTTTTACTCTTCTTCCATCCACTTCTTCCTCAAGGGACGGACTTCCTGCTCATTTTCTCTATTCAACTTCAGGGTTTTGAGAGTGTTCCGGCTCCAGGCGAAGCTTTTTAGTATACCTTTGATGAAAGGCACAATATTTCGACACAAGATGCTGAGTTAGACTCCACTGTAATTCCCTGGTAGCTAGCGACCCTGTGGAATTCAGGTTCTTACCGAAAGCTACCACGCCATATTATTGGGGCCTGGAGGATGCTCCACATGTTCCTTTGAAACCTTTCAAGATAATCATTCAAAAGCTCGTCGTCATGCTACCGAATTTCAAAGATATCCTCCATGTGTTTCTCTCGTTTGTGGGCGCCAAAGTGCGCTTTCTTTAACAAATCTTGCATCTGGGTGAAAGACTTGATGGAACCCATAGGTGTACCAAGCAAGGGCACTTTAATTAAGGTAGAGCCAAACCTCTTCACCAGAGCAGACAAGTTCTCCTCCTCTGAAATTTTGTTGCTCTATACAGCTCTGTAATACATAACAATATGCTCAACCAGATCCCTTGTTTTATCGTACTTCAAGTTATCCGACAAGTAGAAGTGCTTTGGTACGTGGATCGGTGCAGCGTATGCTTTGTATGCATTCTTGTAAAACCTTTTCTCATCTATGGTGGTAACTTGAGGTGCTGCACCTGGTACGTTATCGATGCGATCATTGATGGCCTTCATCCCCTTTAGGATGTCCTGAATGACATGTGTTCCTTTGAGGTCTTTACTGTTGACTGTCGTTGAACCTCCAAAAGCGGCATCCCTGTTGAGTTTACGATTAGGAGTGGACACTGGAGTATTACTCATGGGCGCTGGTCCTTGCATGTATGCTGGCCTTTGAGACGATCCAACGAATATTGTTCCTATGTTTTGAGATATAGCTTCGACTATGTTGACCGAATTCTGCCTCGCCGACGCTGACAGGGTAGTGAGGAGATTAGCAAGAAAACCTCTGAGATCAGAATTAGCTTCGTGTGATTGATCGCCTTCACCATCGCTGGGTACATGCACTGGCTCCTTGGTAGGATCCTTTGACTGCATGTAGGGGTCGCCAGGTTCCTGTAGAGACTTGGCTACCACATCGGCAGTGTTCTTTGGGGTGTTGTCGTCTGACATGACTAAACCTTTTCCTCGTAGAATACCTACAAATGCATGGGGCCCATAGTTGGAGCAATACTGTTTATGCCTCAATTTGTACGTCTAGATAAAACACTTAAATTTATGATGAAAAATAAGTAAATAGAGAGAAAACTAATAAACAAGAAAGTAATGAGTTTTATTCTTTAAGAATAGCCGGATTTAGTGGTGAATCGCTTGATGTACAATACAATGTAAGAAGGGGTATTTATAGTAGTGGATACCCGGTCCTAATTACGATAAAATAAAAAGACTACTGAGGCTCATGGTCTTATGAACTCCAGCGGTGTATATATGGAACTCTAACTAGGAGACTGTAACCCTAAGGCGGCGGGATGTATGCCCTATATTCTACGCCCGCACTACCTGAACTGTCGTATCTCATAGAAAAGGCGTGTATCTAGTGTGGCTGGTGCCTTGTAGGATAATTCTAGTCTTGCAAGCTGAACTCGTATCCCCATAATAATAGGTGGCATATTTTTTCCTAGACACACCTCGGCAACAAGACTAACACACCGATATTGTACTATGAAAAGTCACCATGGAATGGCATGTTGTTTCTACAAAGGATTGCCTAAGTATTGGGAGAAAATTTTTGCATTGATGGACCATTAGTTGGATCAGAAAGACATCGACAATATCAAGACATTGATCATCCGAAATTACTGTAAAGAATAGAATAAGAACCCCTAGCCTATTTGCAAGGACATGATTCAGAGCCGGTGTAGCCACAATGAAGAGAGCCAGTGTGATATTTGCTACGTTTTCGGCAAGAGCAAGGATCACCCGAATCAGAAGCAGTTGTTCTAAGATTCAGACGGAACCCCATTTTGAAAAATGGTCGGGGTTTTCAATCTTCAGGCAAGAACCCATTAGGACAATGGGTCAGAGTTTTCATCCTTAAAATTTAGATCATACGTGAGAAACGGGTAGAATATTCAGCTCCATACAAGAGTTCACCAGGTGGACGAACATAGAAGACATGACTCGCCTGAAGATTTTCAGCCACAGGCACTCCCATATAATGTAGAAGATTTAGTAGTCGGTCACTCCCATATAATGTAGAAGTTTTAATTTTAGGAGTCCGACACTCTCATATAATGTAGAAGTTTTAGGTTCAATAGTCGGACACTCCAATATATTGTAGAAGTTTTACTTTGAATAGTCGAGCATTCCCATATAATGTAAAAAGTTTAGTTTTAATAGTCGGGGACTCCCATAAATGTCAAAAGGTTTAGTTTCAATAGTCAGGCACTCCCATATAATGTAGAAGTTTTCGCAGTCGAGCACTTTCATTTAATTAGAAGTTTTAGTAGTCGGGGACTCCCATATAATATAAAAGTTTTGGTTTTAGTAGTCGGGTGCTCCCATATAGTATAGAAGTTTCAGTTTAAATAGTCGGGCACTCCCATATTATGTAAGAAGTTTAGTTTCAATAGTTGGGCACTTCCATATAATGTACAAAGTTAAGTTTCAATAGTCGGCCCATCCTATGATAATGTAGAAGTTCAATTTCGAGTCAATCTCCACTAAACGATAGCGACCATTTTCATATTGAGTCAATTTCTTCTAAAAGATAGTTATCATTTCCTTTTCGAGTCAAATTCCGCTAAAAGATAGCGACCATTTCCTTTTTTCTAGCCAGTTTCTGCAAAATAATAGCGACTATTTTCCTTTTGAGTCAGTTTCCGCTAAAAGATAGCGACTTTTTTCTTTTCGAGTCAGTTTCCTCTAAAAGATATTTACCATTCCTTTCGAGCCAGTTTTGGCTAAAAGGTAGAGATCATTTCCTTTTTGAATCAGTTTTCGCTCAAAGATAGCGATCATTTCCTTTTCGAGTCAGTTTCTGCTAAAAGATAGCAACCATTTCCTTTCCAAGTCAGTCTCCGCTCAAAGATACCAACTATTTACTTTTCTAAGCCAAGATCCGCTCAAACACAAGCGACCATTTCGTTTTCCAAGTCAAGATCCGCTAAAATATAAGCGGCCATTTCATTTCCAAGCAAAGACTGCTCAATCATAAGCGATAATTTAAGCTTTCAAGTCAAAACCCGCTCAAACATAACTGTCCATTTTAAGTTTTATTGGGATCACCTACACATTGAGCAACAGAATTCTCTTTCAAGCCAAGATCCACCTTGGGAAACATGAAGACTTAGTATAGGAATTGTATTTTTATGTTTCAATGTTTTATTTCCATTTTCTTTGTAGAAGCGACGACCACTAGCCAGCATCTAGCGACCAATAATCAGAAACGATGACCCTTTGTGTGTCTAGGAGTATCTAGTGTCAGCCCCAATTTGTTAGAAGTGTCTAGCGTCAGTCATGCAGTATCTGTAAGTGTCTAATGTTAGTCCCCGTGAATCTACTCTTTATTTAAAAGTGATAGTCCCAGCTACCACATGTAAAGAACTACATTAACCTGATTCCTTAAGCATGCTCTCGGCTAAAACCGAAAAGCCAAATTAGCTGTTAATTATGTCTTTGTCCGAAACTCTGCATGTTCTCGAAAAAAGAGGGGCTACTGTAATCGCATAATTTTGGTCGAGGTTAAGTTAATTGTTGTTAATTTTGTATGACTTTAAATATTTAGCATAACTGTTAGTTAAGTGATTGATTTTGTGTTAATGTGCAAATAGTATGCAGGTTGGACTCCATATTAACATAAGAAAAGAAATGCCAGCCCAATCCATAACCCACTAGCCCAATTCATGTCGACCCGCTAGCCCATCATCTTTAACCCGGCCCATATCCCACCTATATAAGCCTAATACTCCACATTTCCCATTATTCAAACCCTAGCTGTCAAGATTGGGCTCACCATGCAAAATTTTCGCCTTTCTACTAGAAAAAGAGAACCTGTCACCACCTTTGATCGGACTGTCTGCCACTGTTTGACCACTGCCTAACACCGGCAGCTGGTCATAGGAAACAAACAAGTTATGCCTTCCCAGAACCATCTCGACGTCCTCTGTCCATATCTACTAATAATTTTTCCAAAATCAAAGCCAATCGGCATAGATCGGGCTAAAACAGAGGTGAAAACCCCAACTCTGTCCACTTTTTTCCGATCGTTTTATTCCCATTTTATGTTTTAACCTGTTTTTCGTATCT
Source organism: Petunia x hybrida (assembly GCA_037355625.1). Classification (NCBI taxonomy): domain Eukaryota; kingdom Viridiplantae; phylum Streptophyta; class Magnoliopsida; order Solanales; family Solanaceae; genus Petunia; species Petunia x hybrida. Next base: position 21,655 of record JBBBVM010000752.1, on the reverse strand, counting down.
TTTCTTTCCCTTTCCTAATAGAAATTCATTTCCATTAAAATAAAGAAAGTAGATGACTAAAAATAGTCGTGTGACGGTGAGTTAGTGCAAGACAATGTTGAGGGATGATGATGCAGTAGTGTATAACAGATCAGTGATGGTGTATGGATAGAGTTTAGTATAGAAGGCATTAGCAATGCTGCTACGATGATATGCAGGTAATGGTGTTGCAACAGCCAATGGCAGAAACTGTGTTTGTAGCGCTGTCGTTTGGCTCGTTCGACGGGTTAGCTAGACAAGGCTTCCGTTTCTTTAATTTTGAGATGTTGTTTTGTTTCAGTTTCATAGAATTTAGCTATTGGAAATTTTTTGTTTTGAATGTCAGTTTCTTTCACTTTCTTTCATGACTGTTCTTAGTTGTTTTAGTTCCTCTTTTAGTATTGGTGTCATATAGTTGCTTTTGTATATGGTATATATTAAATTATAAAGAGAAAAATCATGTATATAATGCATACATAATCTGTTAAGTTCATGTAGGCTGTGCGGGCACCCGACCACCTCCCCTAAACCTGTCGGGCGAACCTTATTGACTGACTCGATATAAATTGTGAAGAATTACCTTGAAATGAAAATGGATTAAACTTTAACAACATAAGATAACTCTCCAGGATGGACAAACATACAAGCTGTCTGAAGAATGCAACTAACTACCTAGAAAACACAGATTTAAAGGTTTCCAGATCAGACATTTAAGAAGGCCAAAAGATTTACACACCTCCCGAAGGGAGCAAAAGTAAGGAAAACTGTAATATCTGAAGTTGGTGGCCACAATGAAAAGGATGGCTCACCGTAAACAGCTGAAAACATACTACTCCTCAATCACGACGTGACTGGCTGGGTCCTGGAGCAGAATCTGTCGAAAGAAAAGAAAACATAAGAACAAATAGGGGTGAGTCATAAGGACTCAATAAGTGCGAACAAACTAGCAACCTCAAAAAATAGATACGCTAGTCAGGGAAACGGAACCAGACAACGATCAACAAATAAGCAATGCACATATAAGTAGAACAGTAGTCATGTACAGAAAATCTACACAATAGTATGAAATGAAATGGAATGAGATTAAATGAAATGAGATGCAAATGGTCACATGTGCCCGTAATCCGATCCCGAAGCGGAATACTCCTGCATTCGAGGATAATCCAATCTGGTAACCAACTGGAGTGGAATACTCCTGCTCCTGGGGCGGAATACTCCTGCACCCTATATAATATAAACCAGAGGCAGAATACTCCTGCACTCTCCTGGGGTGGAATAGTCTTTCACCCGATAAAATGTAAAGCTGAGGAAGAATACTCCTGCACTCAGTATAATATGCAATGTAATGCATATGAATGCCATGTGATGCAATATAACCATTCACCGGCCCGGGACTCTCATCGACGGCCGGGAAGTAGATGCCATCTCAAATCCAAAGTACGATATTCAGATTCTCAATGCAATACCAATAACTGGACATAACATAGATTATAAAATGTAAATCCAAAGCTAAGGCGTAATGAGTACGCCTATCGGCAGCTACACACGTAAGGAACACATGGTAGAAAATCCACGAGGCCAAGTGCCTCCAATGAAATGGATATAAACACTTACCGTATTCCAAAGCTAGTCCTGCTACTCAACTGCTGCTTTTTTCTTTGGATTAACTGCCAAACGATCCCGCTCTATTCAATAAGCAGAAAAATTATATCAAATAAAGCTAAAGGCATCATTCCTTACGTCTTAGGGCAATCCAGTTAGGAACCCGATACCTTATTCGCATAAGCAATACGCAGGCCAGACCTATGTACAGTATTCAAAGTCCCTTAACCAAATCCTAAATAAATTACATTTATATGTTGCCCATAACTCACTGAGTACGAATATATAATCATTTCCATCATCGGGGTCCAATTGACCCTTTAAACTATCAATTTAAGTCATTAGGGCGATGTCTAATATCCCTATTTTTACCGTAAAAATATATTCAAACACACATAATAAGCTAAGGTAATGAGTTAACATCATTACCTGGAGATTTGGGGTAGAAATTCCACTATTTTTCCACATCTTTTTCCCATTTTTCCTCTTTGCTTTCTAACTTTTCTTTTCTTGTCTTTGTTATATATCGTAACTAGATGCTGCAAAGGGATTAAATCCCTTAGCAACCGACCTTATCAATTTAATTTTTCTTTTAATAATAAATTCACTACGACGATTAAAATTAAAATAGAACCCTAGAGAAGTGGAAATGATCCCAAATTTTTCAAGTAAGTTATACAAAATATATGCAACATACTCGCCAAGGCAAATCTCAAATCAGACTCCCAAAACTGCAGATACAAATTAAAAGGAAAAAGAACCAAATTATTAATTCTTTTGGAATTTTAGCCGAAAAACCTCGAAACTCACTTGAAAAATTCACATATATCTTAAATGACCATACGAACCTAGCGACACTTTTAGATTTCGAATCGGAGCTCATTCGCCAAAATTGTGCTCGAACACCTCTTTTTTACGATTTATCGTTAACGAAAACTGAAACCTTGTTCCAATGCCTACCAAACGAGGTCTAATTTAGCTCAAATTTTACAGACAAGTCGGGATGGTCCTTACGAAACTTTTAAAATTAACAGCACGTCAATCGGGGTCTTAATTCCTGAAACGACTACTTAAGGTCATTTCAGTTCGTCTGGGTATGAGCTAGTTATTCTTCAATATTTGGCGTATTCGTACCATGAGCTGCAAGACTCCATGATTTTGAACTGAAAGTTCGTCCAGATTGTTTCCTTCGGGTTAAGCATAAGATTGGTATGTTTTGTTGTTAAACATTGCGTTGTTTTTGTCCAGCCGAGCTAAAATAAAGGTTTGATTGAGCATTTTCTGTTTCAGTTTTACTGAATTTTTGGACTTAAGTCCGCTAGTGTTTTGGGACTTATAATCAAATGGGAATTTCATTTGGCCCATTAGTTTGTTTAAATTTAGTATATTTTATGATCTAAGTAATTTTCAGATCTGTCTTTTTTGTGTTTAAAGGGACTTTAGGTTTTAGTGTTTGCTCAATAGCCCCAATAGACAAATAGCCCATAGGAGTGTCCCATCTATAAGGCAGCCTACTTTTAAGTTTTTGGACAAATAGGTGGCTTAAATAGTGCTTAGGAAGTTTAAAAAGAGAGATAGGACATGTACTCAAGTGTTTAGCCACCCAAACGCTCAATCTTTTGGGTATAAAATAGAGCCTTTGCTCTCATTTTGAAGGCGGGACTCACAAGGAACAATCTTAAAAGTACTTTCCATCTATCAAAGTTGAGAGTAAAGAAATAATTCAGAGACTTAAGAGAATAAAAAAACTTGAGAGAAAAACTAGTTAGAAAGGCAAAGAGTGTAGAGTTTTAAGTTTAAGGTTGGAGTTATGGAACTTAAAGAGCTGTTTGCTGTTGCAGTTTGGTTTTATTATTACTTCGCTCATTTCCTTTTGGGGTGAGCTTTGGTCTAGGTAAATTTTCTAAAGCCTTTGTTTACTAATTACTATTTTATATATGTTTGGCCATATTTAGAAATCTAAACAATGTGTAAGAAATGGCCTGTTACTAGGCTGAAAGTTTGAACTAGGCCCAATGGAACATTTACTTCCATATATTCATGCTTGTTTAGCCTTTATTCATCATTATTGTCTCTTCTATGTATGTTTGAAACGATGATTTTCTTTTAACAACAACAACATACCTAGTATATCCCATAAGTGGGGTCTGGGGAGCGTGGGATGCACGCAGACCTTACCCTTACAAGGTGGAGAGGCTATTTCCGATAGACCCTCGACTAGGAAAAATGTAAATATCTTCGAAAAAATATGTGAAAAAAGTCAAAACACTGGGGCCACGCCCACCTTGTCGCGAATGACTTTATTCTTAATCTTATCCATCCTGGTGTGACCACACATCCACCTAAGCATTCTCATTTTTGCCACTTTAATCTTTTGAATATACGAGTTCTTGACCGGCCAGCATTCTGTCCCGTACATCATAGCTGGTCTAACGACTACTCTATATAATTTGCCTTTAAACTTAAGCAGTACTCTCTTATCACACAGAACACCGGATGCAGGCCTCTACTTCATCCAACTAACATCTATACGGTGAGTGACATCATCATCAACTTTTCCATTATATTGGAGGATTGAGCCAAGATATCGGAAGCTTCCTTTCTTAAGAATGACTTGCTAATCAAGCCTCACTTCCACATCTGATTCATCAGAAGCGTCAGTAAACTTGCATTCCATACGTCCTGCTTAGCCTGAAGCCTTTAAACTCTAAAGTCTGTCTCCACACCTCCAGCTTCTCATTGACACCTAGGCGTGTCTCATCCACCAATGCTATATCATCCGCAAATAACATGCACCACGACACTTCTCCTTGAATACTCTGCGTCAATTCAACCATCACTAGGTCAAATAAAAAGGGGCTAAGTGATGATCCCTGATGTAGCATACCTTGACCAGGAAGTGCTCTGAGTCTCCTCCCACCGTCCTCACTCGAGTCCTAGCCCCTATATACATATCTTTAATTGCTTTGATGTATGCCACTGCTACCCCTTTAAATTTAGGCATCTCCACAACACCTCCCTAGGGACCTTGTCATAAGTTTTTTCTAGGTCAATGAATACCATATGTAAGTCCCTTTTCTTGTCCCTATACTGTTCGACTAGTCTTCTCAAAAGGTGGATGGCTTTCGTGGTAGATCTCCCAGGCATAAATCCAGTCTAGTTCTCGAAAATAGAAACAACCCTCCACATCCTCATCTCTACTACGCTCTCCTACATTTTCATAGTATGGCTGAGAAGTTTGATGCCCCTATAGTTGTTGCAATCTTAAACATCTCCCTTGTTCTTGTACAACGAGACCATGCTACTCCATCTCCATTCCTCAGGAATCTCTACCAACCAAGGGATGATATTGAACAGTCTGGTAAGCCATTCCACACCTGCTCTGCCCGCACTCTTCAAAAACTCTACTGGAATCTCATCCGGTCCAATGGCTCTTCCTCATCGCATTTTCGGGATTTCCCCCTTGACCTCTTTTACTCTTATATGCCTACAATATCCAAAGTCTCGACGACCCTCAGAGTGTGCTAACTGACCGAGCACAGTACGCCTGTCGCCATCTGAGTTCAAGAGTACATGGAAGTACGACTGCCATCTCCTTCTAATCTAAGCTTCTTCCACCAATACCTTACCGTCCTCACCCTTGATGCATCTCACTCGATCCAGATCCCTTGATCTCCTCTCCCTTGCCTTTGTGAGCCTATACAACTTTGGTCTCCCCCTTTTTCGGCTAATTCTTTATACAAACGCTCGATAGTTGTCGTCTTAGCCGTTGAAACCGCTAGCTTTGCTTCCTTCTTTGTCTTCTTATATCCTTCACTATTCTTCCTCCTTTCTTCCTCATCCTGCTCTTAATTAACTTCATGAACGTGGGCTTGTTGGCATCCACTTTCACTTGGACTTCCTGACTCCACCACCAATCCCCTTTATGTCTATAAGAGTTTCCCTTTGAAACCCCTAACACTTCTCTGGCGGCTCTCGGGATGCACTCCGCTATCCTAGCCCACATGCTACTTGCATCCCTATTGCTCTTCTAGGCACCCATTGCATCCAACCTCATACCCAGCTCCTGAACCTTTTCCAATGGATAGAGCTCCCGATTTAATCCGAGAGCGCTCTGGCACAACCCTCTTCTTCCTCGGCTTTACAATATCCAGCTCCAAAACTAAGAGCCTATGCTGGGTAACAAGGTTTTCACTCAGGATAACCTTGAAATCCCTACACATGCCCTTATCGCTCTTCCTTAGGAGAAGGTAATCAATTTGGGTCTTCTCCCTCGAACTACAGAAGGTGACAAAGTTCTCCTCTCTTTTCTGAAAGCTTGAGTTAGCTATCGCCAACTCAAAATCATTAGCAAACTCCAGAAGAGAAACTCCTCCTTCATTCCTATCATCAAAAGTCGAAACCGCCATGAACCCCATCGTAGGCCCCCAAAAATGCCCCGATGTGGCCATTGAAGTCTCCTCCGATGAATAGCTTCTCGGATGCAGGGACACTCTGCACCACCTTATCCAGATCCTCCCAAAAGCGCTTCTTAGTTTCTTCATCCAACCCTGCTTGAGGAGCGTAAGCACTTATAATGTTGAAGGTGAGCCCTCTCATTATAAGCTTAATAGCCATCAACCTATCATTCACCCGCTTGACCTCCACAACTTGTTCGCGAAGGTCGCTATAACTAAAATACCTACTCCATTCCTATCCCTCGATACTCCTGAATACCATAATTTAAACCCATCTATATCCCGCGCCTTAGTTCCTACCCATTTGGTCTTCTGAACACAAGCTATACTAATCTTTCTCTTTTTAAGAATCTTAACTGACTCTATAAATTTCCCCGTCAATGACCCTATATTCCAAGACCCAATCCTTAACTTAGAGAAGTCCCTACCACCCTTTCCCATCGCCCCTAACCCCGACCGAGAACACGACCTTAATCTACCATCATACACAGCCGCCACGCTACTATGACTAAACTAAATAAAGATAGAAACTTTAAGGAGCAAATATAATACTTGCAATACAACTAATGACAAGCAGACTAAACAACAATCAAAGCAATAATTACAGTAAACGACATACTTAATCACACTGAAGAAAAATAGAGTATATGGCAGATTCAAGGTCAAAGGCAATAAGGAACAGTCAATACACGACAATGAAACTCATGAAGATAATGCAAATACAAGGCAGCAGATTGTGGAAAAGAATAGAATTAAGAAAGCAAACCCAAGGCGGGATGTGTGGTATCCCGCACTAATCTGGTCCAAGCGAGTGGCTGCTACTGCGTGTGTTAATCGCCGTGATTGTGCCCTGCAACTGCCTGTAATGTTTCTGCTGGTTCTGCGCTTTCTTGGTTGTCGAATCTGCAATTTATTGGCCGCTGGTTCGCGCCTGGGAGTTGCTCTTGCTATTTTCGGCCACTGAGTTTAGCCGAAAAATGCAGTATGGTGGTAGGGAAAATGGGTATAGGGGTTGGGAGAAAAAAGTAAAGGAGAAAGAAGGAGGAGGGATGTAGAGAAATAGAGGGAGAAGTAGAGAGAAGAAAGAGGGAGGAAAGAGATATGGGTACAATTACCTTGGCCCAACCGGAAAACTGATGGTGTTGATCGGAGAAGGAGAGTTAGTTTAGATCAGAATGTTAAGATGAGAGGAACGACAAAAATGCAAATCGTGAGTTCAAAAACATGTTTTAACTATTAGTTTTTGCTATTTAAACAAAGAGGGAAAAATCTGAAAAAAAGTAAGCAAATAGAATTTCTTTTGAAACTCAAATCTAAAAAGTGAGTCTCCCTCTCAAGCTTGTCCGATTTTTAAACTGTTATGCAAAAGTGGGATATTTGGTGCAAATCTCTCTTAAAATACGACTAATGCTGAAAATCATGACAAAATTGAAATGTAATAGAATAAATGGACTCTATTTACAAATATGGGAGAGAGTGTAAAAGTAGGTGGGAACGAGGAAAATTAAAAATTTAAAAAGTGGGTGTTTTAGTAAATCTGGAGACTTTTTATTTATCCACAAGTTCTCAAATACTATACTTCGCTCCTCACTTAAACTAATTAAAGTTTGACTTAATCTTATCCTATATTCTTTTATTGAGACATGAGAGAACCTTTTGCCCCTTTTTCAATTTGACTAAGAAAGTGAGGAAGGTGTTTCGATCGTTGGCTTGAGTTAAAAATTGGACAAGGCATTTTTGATTGGCCAAATCATTTAAGCTAATATTAGCTAAATAGCTACAGTTCAATTAATTAAAGTATAATATAAAAAGTAATACAGTTAGATAATAATTTAGCAAAAATTAAATATAAATGAGTTCAAATTATGTTCGCAATAGTTTTATTAAATTTACTAGTGTTGTAGTTTATTGGGCAATTAGTCATGAACAATGCATGTATTTAGCAAATAGGTAAATGTGATGCGATTACGTAATATATCATTAATTAAATAACTATATCATACATGAGGAAAAATAATAAATAGATACGTAAATAATGTATGGCAACTAATGCAATTATTACTATAAGAAAATTACTACTGCATCTTGAAATCAAATATAGCCAATTATTGAAAAGGAGTGACAGAATTAGATGTCAGCAGCTGCTCCTCTTTTGCCAAGGAACGATGAAAGAATCTTTGGGCAAGAAAGTTGATGGAGTAGCCAATTTTGTCACGGTATATGGACAAAGTGCTAGAAAGAAAAATAAGAGTTTTGGCGTGCTGCGGTGGAACTCCAATATCTGAATTGCCTACATATTTCGGGCTTTACGAGAATCAAGCCGTGTGTAGTTCTAAAATAACATATAGCTTGTGCAGAGGTTTTTATGACATAAGATTAAATATTTTAGGCACGATTTCAAACATGATTGCTTCGGAAAGAAAATAGGGATAAGGGAAGGGGTTGATGTGAAATATCATCCAGAAGTGGCATGGGAATCTTTTCATCGTCCCATCAAATAAGCTTGCAAAAGACAGCTTTACTTTCTCATTATGCTTGGACTATTTTCTTGCTGGATCTTTAGCGTTTGAAGGAATGTCATGTTCTTCCTCATGCAATTCTTCTATGTTGTACACGAAATTGCGTTTTTCCACGGATGCGGGTCTAAAATGCTTGTTCAATGTTATCTTGCCCACATACGTGGACCCTTTGCTTCAAATTACTGGCTTTCCAAAAAACGTGGACCCTAAGATGCTTCAAATTCTAGCTTGCCCATAGATGCGGGCCTTACCTCGCATTGCTGAATTATCCACAAATGCGGACCCTACGCTTCTTCAATATTGAGTTACCCATTGTTCTCACCTAATGGAAGAGTTTATTTTCAGCGATTAGGGCACGCCCCTTACAAAGAAAGTTGTTACTTTTAGCAATTAGTGCACACTCTTTACAATAGAAGTTTGTTATTTTTTAGCAATCAGGGCACACCCTTTATAATGGACGAGTTATTTTCAGAAATTAGAGCACACCCCTTACAATGGAAGATGTTTAGTTTCTGCAATCAGGGCACACCCTTTGTAATGGAAGTTTATTATTTTTTTTACCAATCAAGACACACCCTTTATAATGGAAGAGTTATTTTCAGCAATTAGGGCACACACTTTACAATGGAAGAGTTTACTTTCAGCAATCAGGGCACACCTTTTAAAGTGAAAGTGTTGTAATCTTAGGAAGGAGCGCACTCGTGGCAGTGGAACGAGTCAATCCCAAAAAGAAGACAAACAAGCTTAATTAGGCTGCCCTGGATAATGAGATGATTTTCATACTGTAATTGTATTTTCTCTTGTAAATATCATGGAAAAGCTAGTAGTGAGCAGCAATAAGCAACTAGTGACTAGAACCGACGGTCCTTTTGTGTTTTAGAAGTATCTTGTGTCAGTCCAGTAAGTCTAGAAGCGTCTAGTATTATTCTTGGCGAGTCTAAAAATGTGTAGTTGTCAGTCTGAAAGCACTCGTCTCAGCTAACATTCTTAAGGCACTACACTGGCCTAATTTCTTTATCCGATGATATGTAGAAAACTCCAAATCGAGATTCGATCACCATTTTGCTTGTGTGCTATCTCAGACAGGCCGAGATGCCTAAATTAGTGATGATTATTTTTTTGCCCGAAAACTCTTTGTGTTTCTGAGTAATGATGGTCAGCTGTAATCACCTAATTTTGACACAAGTATTAAAAAATTAGCTTTAACTAGCCATGTTTAATTCCCTAGGATTTTTTCCTCACTTTTCTAAATTTTTGTCATTTTTATCTATTTATTTTAATTAGTTAATTAGAAAACAAATATCAAAATTGCACAAAAAAATAAAAAAAATTGTTGACATTAATTGTGTAATTTTAATTTTTGTTTTTGAGTTTGATTGTGTATTTTAGTATAAATTTTTAAATATTTAGTGTGGTTTAATTTATTATTTTGTTTGCAAAGTTGTATATATCTTCATAGTTAGACTTGTTTGGATTTGAAGGGCCACTTGGGCTACTGAAGTTTAAGAAAAATAGAAAAGATGCAGCCCATCAGCCTAATACCCCCTAACACAGCCACCATATACATATATAAGGTAAATTTTGATCAATAGCTATTTTGGGACGCGCTTATTGAGGACTATCCACCATTTCAAAATTCATTAAAAAATAGCCAAAAATTTGCGCGCACACTTAAGCTCCATTAGCGTTGGAAAAACACTACAGACTAGTCCCATACCAAAATACTTGGGCTTTGAACAACAAAGCCCAGGTATTTTATTATGGGACTGAAGCTTTATACAAAGTCCCATAACAAAGGTCCCCAGCATTTTGTTATGGGACTGAAGCTTTATATAAAGTCCCATAACAAAATGCTGGGGCCTTGAACAAAACTTGTTCAAAGCCCCAGTATTTTATACTGGGGTTAGTTTACTGAAGCTTCCCAGTATAAATACTGTTTTGTTCAAAGCCCCAGTATTTATACTGGGATTTGTCCGGAGGTGGCTATTTCTTACCGAATTTATTTTTGATGGCTACAAATCAATTAGCGCGGGCCAAACAGGCCCCTACACGAAATTTTTACCATATATAAACCCACAAATTCCCCAATCTCCTCATTCCAACCATATCCGAAAAAATACAAAATTATACCTTTCTGAAAAACTCTCGACCCCCTCTTTCTATTTTTGCTACCAGTTTTCCATTTTAAACCAAGCTTAATGTTTCGGCCATGGTTTAGCTCCAACGATTCTCCACTTTTTCTAGTAAGTTTTTGTTTCTTCTCACTCTTTTCTATCACGTACCATATCCCCCTTACCAAAATCTTATTAGTATATAATTTTTACTCTATCTTTTCATTTTCTCTTTCTCTTCTTGCATGTTTTTTTTCTTTCTTTCTTTCTTTCTTCTTTTTTGATTCTTGTTTCTCTTTTGCTTCTTTTTTATGGTTTAACTGAGTGGGGGAAGGATTATTTTTTTGGCAGTGTTATGGAGATGACTTGGGGCTATTTTGTGATGATTTTGGCTACTTTTGGTGAGGCTATGATAGCAGCAGAAGCAGACGTTAGTTTGAGGCTCGGCTGATGATTTTTTTTTTTTGGTGGCCCTTTGGCAATGGTAAGGCAGCAGTGAGCCGAGGCAGTACGCTAGTGATGAGGCGGAGAAGTAGCAAAGATGATAGTGATGATATGAGGTTGTGATGGCTGGTTCGAGGTAGCGCTGAGCCGTGACGTTGAGGTGAAACAGTTTTTGGGGCAGCGAGGCAACGACAAAGTAGCAGAGACTGGCAGCATAGGATGGCGCTGCTATGGTTGAGGAGAATGCAACAACGAAAGGACTAGTTTGTAGCAGTTTTCGCTATAACGGGTTAGCAAGGAACCTCACTTTCCCCTTTTCATTTTCTGTATTTAGTGTTATTACATGTTTATTTCAAGTAAATCATGATAGTTTAGCTTCCTGATCTGTAAAAGAGGGACATGTATGTCCAAACCTGTGAATTTGAGCAGTTTTTGTTTCGGTATCTTTGACTATTGAACTAGTTAGCGACAGATCAATATAAATAAGTTATACACTATGTTGAGTTTTGTTTAGCTATCAATAATTGATCTGCTTATTGTTTAACCTAGATCCAATTTTAGGCCAATTAACAATTAAATTTGTATTTGTGGAGTCACGATCAATAGTTGAGATTAAGAGTTTGAACGTCGAACTAAAATGGTGACAATACGAAGACGAAATATAAGTATTAACTAATAAAGATAAAGCACAAATAGAAATAAGAAGAAGTAACCGTATAGTATCGTTTATCTTCGGGGAAAGCTCTTCGATGCCAGTCGCCCTCAGAGGATCAAGAACTAAAGTAATAAGTAAAATATGAGCAAAAGGAATATCTGAGCAAGAGTGAGAGAGTATTCTTATTGATATTGTCGACATGAAGTAAATTTGTGTTACAATCGATTAAGGCAAATGCTATTTATAAGCCTGATAGGCACCTGTGGGGATTCGTAACCGCTGGGCGTGGATCCGTCTGGATAAGTAACTGCTGGGCACATATCCGTTGGAGTTATACCCGCTGGTTGTAATGATTGCCTTAATGACCATTAATTGAATGATCGTGGATGATCATGTTAATAACTGCTCACTTAGACCGTGTTGACTGTTCAAGTATTTATAACTCCTTTAGGTCTGCTCGTGATAAGTGTCTGTCCGTTGGATGTCTGTCCGTTGAAATGTCTGCTCGTGCCACGTGGTAGACACGTGTCACCTTTTCAAGTCCAGTCAACTTTTATCCAATACAGATAGTCCCCCGCACTTCTCGAGCAGAGTATCTGTTCGAGGAGTGGATGGGAATTTTTGCGGGAGTTTCTGTAAACTTTTGTCTTTGTGTGACGAGGCTTGGTGACATACGAACCTTATCAGCTAAGTGACAAGCCCTTATGACGTGCGCATTTAATGCGCCGTATAAAAAAGTAACTACAGCTGGCACGCCTGCGTAATTGCAGTCCATTCTGAAGTGACTACTGCGTGTTCCAAGAGTAAAAGTAATGATTTTAACCGCTTCAGTCACGTGCACACGTCGTCTGTTGATCGCGAGGTGACCGCTACTCTTCAGAATAATGATGACACTATAAAGTTTGATGAACCCTATTCTTTCTTTTGACGGCCAGATCTGATCGTAGTTTCTCTGATGACCTCCACGTGTCTCGAAGGAAGTTTTGGGGCTGAATCTTCACTCCTATAAATAGGGGTTTGCTTGATGAGAACTTTTTACTTGCCTTTATTCTCTTCTCCACTGTTCTTTGAAAACCTTTGAACTAGCTTTTGAATTCTTCTTGACAACTTCATATTTTTCCTGAAACCATGACTTCAAGATCTAGGAAAAATAAAAGCACTGATATTGCTGGTAGTTCCTCGGCGGCCACTCCTAGGCCCCGGGCTACTCAGGCTACTGCTGCAGAAATTATCCCCAAGAAATGGGGTGAATTGGAGGCGGACTATAACATTAAGTCCTTTTATAATAGAGAAGGGGATACGCCAATTGGCCGGCGTATAGGTTTAAGTCTGGGATCACGAAGGAGGTGATCCCACGAGTGAGGATAGACTGTAACTGGGGTGATGAGGTTCCCCTCTTGCCGGTCTCCGAGGAGGAGAATATTACTTCCCATAGGACTGGGTGGACAGCCATGTGCACCTACCCTTTCACAGTGGGATGTAGGTTACCCCTGCACCCTGTGTTGGAGAGGCTCTGCAGGGAGTACCTTCTCTGTCCGTGGCAACTGAGCCCCAATATATATAGAATAGTTACACTTTTAGATTAGTTTGCGACAGAAACCGATCAATCTTTTGGATACGAGCATTTTATTTTTTTGTATAGTATACAAATTTTAAAAGATGGCTATGTAAATACAGAATGTGCGGAAGCAAGGGCTTGGTGCGCAGTTCTGAGGATACTGATGACCGAGGCTGGGTACACCAGTATCTGTTCGTGCGCTTCTCGGCCTTGACTTTTGACGACAAGACTCATCTTCCAGAAACCTAGAATAAGAAGCGTAAGTCCCCGAGTATTTTTGAAATTCTTAGTGTTCTTCTTTTTCTCGTCTGCTAACTCCGTTCAATTTCTTTTTGTAGCGGCCAAGCAACCCTACGATGGGCTCATATCTGTCGATGAGCTGACGGCGTGGGTTGAGCCAATTTTGAAGGAGTTCGCTCTGAGAGAATAGAGTGGGCGCATTTTGCTGCTCATAAAAGTTTGATTGTGAAAAATCATGGTGAGAATATTTCTGCTTTCATGATTATTCTTCTTCTTTGAAACTTCTTCTCCGTGTCTGACCGTTTTACCTTTTTGTAGCTTTGGGCACTTAAGAAGATTTCTTTCCTGCTACCACCCCCCAAGAAAGGCCTTCCGAGCCTGTAGCTGACCCAGATGCCGAGGCCGCGGCTATATTAGCTCCGGTGGAGGCTCTGTGTAGCAGGGAGGGGGGGCAAAGAACTCTTGTCTGGTGTTCTGGACTCCCTGAAGAGAAAGAAGAAGAGCCAAGATGAAGGCGGAGCACGGAAGAAGTCTGCTCGTAAGACTTCGTGGCTGCCGGGCAAGCCTCATCTGTTGTGGGTGAGCCTTCATCTAGGGCCAATGTACCGGAGCCCGTAGAGGAGAGTGCCCACGCTGCTGCTGAAGTCCCTGAGTCTGCACGGGGAGAGGGTTTAGCCAAGAGGTTATCTATCTTTTCAGACACTGAGATCGAAGTTGAATGTCCCCTTAGGCGAAGACCCTCATCTTCGAAGTGACAGAAGAAGGGGCCGAGGAGGAGGCGGTCCTTACTCCGCAGAGGAGTCCCCGAGTTTGATGACGGGGTGGAAGAAGGTCCTTCTCGTGTAGACAAGGAGGCAATATAAAAAGTGGACGAAGAAGAAGAAGAAGAAAGAAGATAGAAGAAGAAGAAGAAGAAGAAGAAGAAGAAGAAGAAGAAGAAGAAGAGGTGAGGGAAGAAGTTCCCCAGAGATAGCCGGGTCCTCGTATTTTTCGTTTCGAGGACCTGGAGAATGTTGCTACTGAGGGGGGCAACGCCTGTTGGTCTTCGCGAGTGTGAGACGATAAATCCTGGAGTGGAAGGTGATTCTAACCTTTCATCATCAAGATTCATCTGGCGGTCAGTCATTGGTGGCCGGACAGAGTTGAAGGATATCAGGGGTGTCCGTTACAAGTTTGGGCCAAATTATCCCTCTGAACAGGCTTGGGAACCCAGTTCTGTGAGAGGAAGTACTTTGAAACTTGCCCCTGATGTTAACTTCATAACTGGCCAGGCGGCTTGGCTAAGGCGGTCTCCTCGCTAATCGGTCCTCATGAAGAATGGGTGCTGAGGGAGCTAAGCGATGAGGAGTTAGCCTTCCAGAGTATTTTCCGCTTTTGTGTTGGGAATAACTTTAGCCTCGGACTTCTAACTTTGACTTATTTTGCTTTTTCAGTCAAGTATGCTGGCTGCCGAGCTCATGTTTCGCTCCATGCTTAACAACGTCGATCAAGTACTCGAGGTAAAGAAAGAGTTGCTGGAAGCTCTGAAGGAGAACAAGACTTTGATAAAGCAGTGTGGTCTCCTAGGAGGTGAGGGTTAATCTGTTGACTGATGTCAACAATGAACGTGTTGAACAGATCAACGCACTCACTAGGGAGAAGAGACCTTCTTCTCGAAGAGAAAGAAGGGGTTCGCACGCTCTGCTCAGGGTCTGGAAGAGATTGCAGGAAGAGTGTACATCTTCTTTGAACAGTGCCATTGAGGATCGCGCATCCCTTGAGATAAGATTTGCAGAGAGCCAATGAAGGATCTGTTAAGCCAGGGCTGATCTCCAGGCTGCCAAGGATCAGGTCGCTCAATTAATGAGTGCTCAGGCCGCATTAACAAAGGACTTGGGAAACCTGCGCGATCAGTCTGAGATCAAAGCTAAGCTTGCTGCGCTTGAGGCCAAGGCTACCTTGCTCGTGCAGATTCAGGCTAGACAAGTTAATGTCGAGGAGATGCTGCAGACAACAAAGAGCGTTGTTCGTAGAATAAAGACAAGCATTGAATCTCTCTCCTGAGGAGTCCTGAAGGCGAAGATGAAGATGAAGACGAAGATGACGACGAGAATTCAGGGGACGATGGCAGAACTGACGGAGCTGCTGCGTCGAGTTTGGTCGTAGCTGTAAATGTTGATGCCCTTTCTCAATCTTTGATTGATGTATTTTTTATTATCTGGCGAGAGCCAGATTTGTTTGTTTGTGGACAGAAGTTGATAAAGACTTTCAGGTCTCTTGTATGGCCGGTTTCATTTGGCCTTTGATCACTCTTCAAACTTCTGTCAGCCGTTTTCGACATTTTATTGTTGTACATGATGATGTATATATCCTTTTAGATCTATTCAATGACTATATTTAGCCTGAACTTTTGATCTTTTGTTTGCATGTGTGGTGGCTTTCGTGCCTTGGGAATTTTCTGAAGTTTGAACTTTATTAAGTTCTGGTCTCCAAAAGTTTGCCCGAATATTTTTAACTTAGCCTTTCGTTAGGAAGAGGTCGTAAGTTGTAAGTAGTCTGACCGAATCGTGGTCGTTAGAGTTTTAGCCGAATCATTGCTCTGTGCGTATAACTTTGCTTATCGTTTTGATAGTCGAAAGTTGTTGCACGACTTTGTAGATTAGCTCTGGCCGAGTCGCTGGCCTTGTGAACGACTTCTCTTATTTTCGTGGAAGTTTTGTCACGCAAAAGTTTGGTTTTGTGAATGACTCCTCTTATTTTTCGTGGAAGTCTTGTCACGTAAAATTTTTTGAAAAACTTTAAAAATTCGCCTTTTGGTAAGGTCTTTTGCCTTTATGAAGGTCTTACCTGGCCTACAGGGGCCTCTCACCACCCCCCCCTTATTTTTATGTTGGAGCACGTAAAGTGATAACATGAAAAGAGATTCGGTGAGTTGCATATAGAACACATATAACCAAACGAGGAGTGTGTCCGTTGTGGGATTCGAACCCAGCCGCGAAGTTGAAGAACTTCGAGCTCTACCAGTTGAGCTAAACGATCTGACCTTGTTTAGGTCGTTAGTACCATTTAGAGAAAATATAATAAAAGTAAGAACTTTCGTAAATATAAAAGGTAAGTGTAAGATAACTAACCGTTTTACTTAACACTTAGTGATACCTTTTGAGGTGAACCACATTCCAACTGTTCGGGACAGCAGAGTCGTCTGGTCGTGCCAAGCGATAAGATCCCTTGCCGACTGAAGCAATTACTTTGTAGGGGCCTTCCCAATTAGGCCAAGCTTCCCTGAATTTGTCTCTTGTGTGCTCTGGGAGACTTTTCTGAGTACAAAGTCTCCAACCTGGAAGCTTCGTACGCGCAGTCCCCGATTGTAATACTGTTCGATTCGTTCTTTTTGAGCGACTACTCGTACAAGAGCTAGTTCTCTGCGTTCTTCGAGGAGGTCCAACTCTTCAGTGGCATGTGCATATCGCAGGCTGGGCTCTCCTATTTCAACAGGGATTAGAGCATCTGCACCATATACCAATGAGTAAGGAGTATCTCCGGTACTCATTTTTATTGTTGTGCGATAAGCCATAGTACTCCAGGTAGCTCTTCTACCCAACATCCCTTTGCCTGCTCGAGGCGCTTTTTAAGGGATTCAACGATGATTTTGTTGGTAGATTCTGCCTGTTCATTGCAACAGGATGTACGGAGAGGAAGTGATCCTCTTGATGTAGATCGTCGAGGAACCTAGTCACTTTCTGGCCGATAAATTGCGGGCGTTGTCCATGACTATTTCCTTAGGTGCTCCAAAGCGACATACGACAAAACGCCAGAGGAAGTCGACAACTTCCGTTTGTCGTATCCTTGAGTATGCTGCCGCTTCGACCCACTTTGTGAAGTAATCTGATGATCAATAAGAAGCGCATCCCCTTGGTGCCATGGAAGGGGACCGACAATGTCCATCCCCATTTCATGAAGGGCCACGGAGAAATTATTGAGTGGAGTGGTTCTGCTGGCTGTGGAGAAGATGGGCGAACCTCTGGCACTTGTCACATTTCTTGACAAATTCATTCGTATCTTTCTCCATTTTGTCCCAATAGTAACTGCACGAATCAGCTTCCGGGTTAATGCCTTGCCCCCGGAATGATTTCCACAACAGCCTTCGTGGACTTCTCTATCACATAATTGATTTGATTCGGTCCGAGACATTTTGCGAGAGGTCCTGCAAACATTTTCCAGTAGAGCTCACCATTGAGAATTGTATACCGAGCAACTTTTATCCAAGTTTGCGAGCAGCTTTTGTATCTACGGGTAGAGTTCCATGGATAAGCTAATTTGTTATCTCATTCCGCCAGTCCAAGTAGCGTTGATGGTGTTGACTTGGACTTTTCTCGGTCCATGGTTGTGTAGAGAAGTTGAAGAAAAGCTGAAGAGCTAGCTGCCCCTATCTCTGCCACTGATCCCATGTTTGCAAGAGCATCAGCTTCATGGTTCTTCTTCGTGGAATTGAATTGCTTCCATTCGTCAAACTGTGCTAGGAGCTCTTTTACTCGGGCGAGGTACACTGCACCCTGGATTCTCGTGCAATGAAACCTCCATTGACTTGATTGACCACCAGCTGAGAGTCGCTTTTTAGTTTGACGATGGTTGCTCCATAACTTCGGGCAGTTCTAATCCTGCAACAACGGCCTCATATTCGGCCTCATTGTTAGTAATAAATGGGCACTTGATAGCCTGCCTTACCGTTTCACCGGATGCAGCGACGAGAACCAATCCAAGCCCGGACCCTTTGACGCTCGAGGAGCCGTCTGTGTGAAGGGTCCACGTGCCAGGACCTGTCCTGCATAAAGAATAGCTTCTTTTCTGCCTCAGGGTATATTAGTGCTGAAATCTGCCACGAAGTCTGCTAAAACTTGTGACTTTATTGCCACCCTAGGCTAGTAGGTAATTCAAATTCAGATAATTCTATAGCCCATTTTACCAACCTTCTGAAAATTCAGGTTTGTGCAGAACATTTCGTAAAGGAAAGGTTGTAATCACAGCTATCGAATGACTTTGAAAATAAGGGCGTACTTACGAGCAGCAGTTACTAGTGCCAGTGCTAATTTTTCCAAAGGTTGATAGCGTGTTTCTTCGTCAATTAGAGCTTTGCTAATGTAATAGATAGGAAGTTGTTTACCTTTTTCTTCCCGAACTAGAACAGCGCTTACCGATGATTCTGAGACTGCCAAATAAATTAGCTGCTCGCCTTCCTGAGGTGTGGAGAGCAGTGGTGGATTGGATAGATACTTTTTCAGATCCTTCAATGCTTGTTGGCATTCAGGGGTCCATTCGAACTCCTTGTTTTGCCTTAGACATCGAAGAAACTCTTGCATCGGTCAGATGATGGGAAATGAATCTGCGTAGGGCCGCCACTCTCCCCATCAGTTTCATGACTTTCATGTTGTGAAGTACATCTGGGATTGATTCATAGCTTTAATCTGAGCGGGATTGACTCAATTCCACGCTGAGAAACGATGAACCCGAGAAACTTCCCGATCCGACTCCGAAAGCACATTTCTCTGGATTCAGCTTCATGTTATACTGATCCAAGATTCGGAAAGCTTCTTTCAGATGTGCCAGATGTCTTCTGCTCGTTTGGATTTGATCAACATATCATCGATGTACACTTCCATAGTCTTTCCGATATGGTCATGGAACATTCGATTGACTAGACGCTGATAAGTTGCACCTGCATTTTTCAGTCCAAATGGCATAACTTTATAACAATACGTACCTCGACAGGTTATGAATGCCGTTTTCTCCTGATCTTCAGGGTCCATCAATATTTGGTTATATCCGGAGTACGCGTCGAGGAAGGTTAGCACCTCGTGTCCGGCTGTTGCGTCGATCAGTTGATCTATCCTGGGAAGAGGATATGAATCTTCGGGCAGGCTTTGTTTAGATCTGTGAAGTCAATGCAGACTCGCCATTTGTTGTTCTTTTTGGTACGACAACCACGTTGGCTAGCCAGTCTGGATATTTGACTTCACGTACTAAACCGATTTTTAACAGCCGATCGACCTCGTCGTTGATGACCTGGTTCTAAAAGGCTCCTTGCTGGTGCGTCTTTTGTTTCACCGGGCGGTGATAGGGGTCGACGTTCAACATGTGAGTAATGATGTCAGGAGAAATACCTGTCATATCTGCGTGCGACCAGCGAATGTTGTATGCCGCTCCTTGAGGAACTGGAGGATATCTCCCCGTAGGCGTTCGCTCAGTTCAGTCCCTAAGTACACCTTCCGCTCTGGCTTGTCTGCGAACAATTCTTCGGGTTCCAAAGCTTCTACGGTTGGCATGTGGTTTTCCTTTCGTCCATCTTCGTGATGAATTCTGGGACCTCGTAGTTAGCCTCTTCAGGTGGTATGTCTGGCCCCGGTCACTATAATTTCTATTTGTTCTCTTCGGGTAGTTTGAGAGCCAGCGAGTAGCTAACTCGGGCAGAGCGTTGCTCTCCTCGGACCTCACGTACTCCCCATTCGGATGGGAACTTCAATACTTGATGATAGTTGAAGGGACAACTTGCATGTCGTGGATCCAAGGTCTGCCCAAATGATGTTGTAGGCTAGATCCACATCAACAACATGAAAAGTTGTTTCCTTCGCTACCCCTTCGGCGAGAGTCGTCAGGGTAATCTCACCAAGAGTCTTCTCGCTTGAATTGTTGATGGGAAAGAACTCGAGATGGGTACGATCTTGTCTGACAGCGGCATCTCTCTGACAACCCGTGATTGGATAATGTTCGCAGAACTGCCCGCATCAATGAGTACTCTCTTGACGTCGAACTCGCCACGCGTAACGTTATGACTAACGCATCAGCATGTGGAAATTGCGAGCTGTCTACATCAGAATCCTCAAATGTGATTACTTCTTCTGATCGTGGGCATTTTTGTTTGTGATGGAGACCTTTGCATACTTCTTCGCTGTGAAGGTAACAGAGTCCACCTCGATTCCACCTGAAATAACATTAATTTTTCTCCTTGGAGGATGCTTGTGGAGGGCCAGGTTTGTTATGCTGTGCCTTCACGTGAATCTGCTTTCCCTTCTCGGTCAGGAACTCCTTCAAGAATCCCTGTGTCAACAAATGAGCAATTTCATACCTGAGGGCTTTGCAGTCTTCGGTGGTATGGCCGTGGTCACGATGGAAATCGCACCACAGGTCCTGGTTTCGCTTGCATGGGTCGGTCTTCATGTTTTGGCCACTTGACCTTCTCTCCCATGTCTTTGAGTGCTGCCACTACTTCAGACATCGCCACGTTGAAACTCGGCACGCTTGGGGCTCTACGGAGGCTTGATTCTGAATCATCTCTCCGGGACAACCCTTTGTTGTTGCGGTTGCATTCTTTGGAATGGCTGCGTGACTGATCAGGGTACGGTTCATAACGTACGTCTGCTCTCTCGGTCTCTGCCTTTCTGCCGGATCCACCACTGCGTGCCTGAGCCTTTCCTCGAGTACCTGTTCCAATCAATTTATCTTCATCGATACGTACCTTGGAATTATAACGGTTGTAGATGGCTGACCAACTGGTTGCTGGGAACTCACGAAGAGACTCATAAAGTCTACGCGTGTCCTCTAAGCTCCTAATATCCAGGCTGTTGGTAAATGCGATCGCTGCCATCTATATGGTACTTTGGGGAGCATCATACGCTCTCTCTGGAAGCGATGCACGTATTTGCGGAGAGACTCGTCGGGTCTTTGCTTGATCTCAAAGATATCATCTACGCGGGTCTCCGTCTTCTGAGCGCCTGTGTGCGCCTTCACGAACAATTCAGCCATCTCTGCGAAAGATCCAATGGAGTTGGGGTAGCAACATTGAGTACCATCGTAGAGCTCCATCCGCTAGGGTTTCTACGAACTTCTTCAATTGAACAGATTCGATCTCCTCGTCGGTGAGATCGCTAGCCTTGATAAAGTTACTGAATATGAGGTGATCGTTGGGATCAGATATTCCGCAATACCCCGGAATGTTGGCATTTTGAACGTCTTAGGTATCCATTTGGGGCTGCCTCCTTCTTCCAGGGTTGCTGGGAGTATCGTTGGACTTTGACTTT
>JBBBVM010000751.1:0-29437 GCA_037355625.1 Petunia x hybrida | reverse complement strand
TCAAGCATGGCGTCATCCCCCCTGACGTCAGCTTCTTCCTCCTCCTCCGCTGCCAAATCACGCTTGAAGCGTTTAAGACCTCCAACACCGGAGGAAACTTCACCACCCTCCATCGCCGCCGTTGGGATCGCCGGCGCAGCGGCAACGACGTCGCCAGTAGCAGTAGCTATGGCCAAAGGTGGAATTAGTGCCCTTTCACCTGAATCACTGGAATCTTGCCTGGAGATTGTGGTAGACATGACGGCAACTTAAGATCAGAGATTTCTTGGAAATGTTAAGATTGAAGGAAGTTTGAAGATAGTTTTTCTCTTTGATACTGTTGATCGCACAAAGATAATGAAGAAGAAGGTTTGGTAGGGGGTATTTATAGGTTTGGAGAAGTCAGGGGGAGGGTCAGAGTCATCATTGTAACGTTGGAAGAACCAAAATTACGGCGTGACCGTTCGAGCCACCAACGGCTGGATGACACGTGTACATGAGATATGACCTGATGGGACGCGAACCGTTGACAAGTTTCGAAATGGTTGGATAAGATCAAGCCACGTCATTTTCCCGCTAAACTTCA
This sequence comes from Petunia x hybrida, assembly GCA_037355625.1. Classification (NCBI taxonomy): domain Eukaryota; kingdom Viridiplantae; phylum Streptophyta; class Magnoliopsida; order Solanales; family Solanaceae; genus Petunia; species Petunia x hybrida. The sequence goes on along the minus strand of JBBBVM010000751.1, from coordinate 28,872 downwards.
CTCCAGCCCTCGTTGACCTCGGCAGGTGATGGAGGAGTGGGGGGGACTATCTGTATTAGGTAAAAATCGACCAGCGATGATTCGCTTCGATCATGCAAATCTTCGCGACCGAACACGTACCGACTAGACAAGCGCCGAAGCGATTGAGCAAATCGCCGAGGCCATCGCATCGAGGTCGCTACCGAAGGCGAGCCGCAAGCTGAGCTTCGGTAACAGCCACCTCGGTCAAACAGCAGGGCGTCACCACCGAGGCCACTTGTTCGCGCCTCGGTGAATTCCCCCGATTCAAGCGGCTCTGCAGCCCACTACTTTAGCCCACTAACTCCTCCATTAAAAGCAAAGAACGTGGGTCAAAGCGTGACGGATAGTGGAGAACGTGGGCAAGAGCTTTTAGGCCTATAAATAGTACCTCATTTTGTATTATAGGGATCCAGAAATTTATACTGAAACTCTGCCCAAATTTGTACTCATAATTATATATTGAAGAACAGTTCATTTTCCCGCATTTACATCTTTTTCGTGTATTATTTCAACTTTGATACGAAGAATTGCTTATATTCGAATCCAAATTCGATTTGTACACCTAAACTGATTTAGGCCCATACATTGTTATTTCAAAATTAGAAGGCATGAAGCAGGTTTCGTTTCAAAAGGGAGAAATTAAAAAACTTGATGTCATTTATTTCTGGTGATGATACAACATGTAAGGCAGATGGTTTTAATTTCCATGAACAATATGAGGGGTACTGCATATTCAGTGAGCAAAAAAAAAAAAAGAAGCGTTGAGAATTGTTGAAGATCAGACAGTGCTTAACTGCATGAATCTCGTGCTATTACAGTCAGGAATTAATTTGTCTAGCTGGTAGAAAACTGATTAAAACAAAGAGGTTGGATGCGAAGGTATACTCACATGATGAAGGTACTGCGTGACTCCTGTTATCCTTGAAAAGCTGAAGAAACTGTGTAAAACATTGAGGTGGAACACCCTTTATATAGGTGTTAGGTGTGAGCAATTTAACTCTAACATGAAGACAAAATTGAGTCCTAATAGGACTCTGAAGAACGGAAGGCATGGGTCCTACTTGGACAATGGAAATCAACACCGACTTTAATGAACTAGAACTTTGAAATTTAAATAAGCAGCCACTTTCAGGGATGTTGACTAAACGTAGGCAGCTTGTTTATATAATTTGCTACTCCGTGATAGAAAAGGAAGAAGGGTTGGCCCATTTTCGCTCATAGTCATTTTTTGGACCACTAGTTGAAACGTAGCTATTTGATACGCCTTGTTACCAATGACCACCTTTGGGGATGTTCACTAAAGTATAGCAAATGTTGGCACAAACTAAATCAAGTAGCCACTTTTTGGGTATCAACAAGAAATAACCCACATGGACAAAGAAATTACTCCCTCCGTCCCAAATTAGTTGTCGCCTTCAGCTTTTCAATTAACAATAAAAAAAGAGATGAGCCTCCCAATTAACTATGCCATGAGTCACGTTCACTGTTATGGTTTGGATATTAGTTCACTGTTAAAACCATATTAAGAATGGAGAGTTAATTAGTTTTAATGGACGAAAAGGTATTCTACACCTGCTCTTCTTCTGAGTTTATTGCTTTTTCCGTTTTAACCTATTTTGTGTTTGTGCACTTAATGCTTTTTCCATCCTTATATACCAGAAGGACTTGATGCATGCTGTAATAGAGGAACATCAGGTGTAACGACCTCAAATAGTCGTTTCGGGAAACGGGACCTCGATTTGCGTATCGACAATCCCAAAAGCTCCGTAAGGTCCATTATGACATGCCTGAAAATTTTTAGCTAAAACGAACTTTGTTAGATTGGTATCGGAGAAAGACATCCGTTTCGGATATTCGTTAAGGCTAAAAGAGGTTCCGGAGCTCGATTTGAGCAAATGAGCTCTGATGTGAAATCTGAAAGTTGCGTTAGGTTCGTATGGTAATTTATGACCTGTAGCAACCTTCAGAAGTGAAAACGGACCTCGTTTGATAGGACTTTTGATAAAGTCTCCGTTGCGGAAGTTTAAAAAGGTTAAAAGAGGTTTTCGAGCTCGATTTGAGTAAATGAACTCCGATGAGAGATCTGAGGGTTCCGTTAGGTTCGTATCGTCATTTGTGACTTGTAGAAACTTTCGAATTTGGATTCCGGGGTCGTTTGATTAAAATTCTCTATTTTGGCGAAAGTCGAAATTTGACCCTTTTCTGTGGGACCCACTTTTTGAGTTCTAGAGATCCGAATTGAGTTATGTCTTGACGAGCATGTCACACAAGTCTTGTATGACTTGTGTACAAAATTTGGGGTCATTCCGAGCTTCGTAGGGTCCCGTTTGGACCCAAAAACAGTGGCTGACCTGGTGCGAAGCCAAAAGGCTGCTGAAATCTGTTTTTTTTACTGTTCAGCCGGAAAGAAATCAATTTTTCAGATCAATCCATAAGGAATTAGAAAAAAGTCAAAACGTGAAAGTTGTAGCTCTTTGAGTTTTGGTTCTAATTCCATCAATTTCGTATCATTTTGGACATTTGTACGAAAAGTTATGTGTATTTTACCGAAAGCTGTCCAGTGAGGTACAATTTGGACAGCATGTGGTACAACTCTTTAAAGCTGCGGGCTGCTATATATTCTAGGGCGGGCATTCATTTTTATTTTCATGTTTTGAGCTTCTAAAAGTGATTCCAAGGGGAATTTAAAGTACCAAAATCATTCCTAAACACAAGGTAACTATTCTTACCCATTTTTAACGCTTTAATCCGAGGATCAAAGTGACGATCCTTGGAAAGAGGGTTTGAACCCTAGATTTGTGAAATGGGAAAAATGACCGAGTTGGACTCGGGTATGTACAATAATGGTACTTTTGGACTCGTGGGAGTATGGGGAGTCCGGAAACATAAATTTTACGGGTTTTGGGTACGTCCGACCCGGGGGTATTTTGGTAAATTGCCTCTTAAATTGCGTAAGGGCTTAGAATCCTTTCCTCGCTTGCTTACGAGTGCGACACTATTTCTTTGGCTCAGAGAGGAGTCTTTTGGAGGCACATCGTTTGGGAAAGGAGGTCGTTCCTTAGCCACTTGAGCCGATTTTGAGGTAAGTGAGACTTGACCTCTATTTTGCTTGCGGATAAGATTTGATCTTGCTAAGTAAGATGTCGAGTACTTAATTGACTAGCATTGTCTAGTAGATAGTATTATGTACTACTCGTTATATTTATACAAAAAGGTGAAGCACAAACGTGACTCGTGTATAGTCGATGTTGTGTGCCGGTGTATTATTGATATGCTCTAGGGACAGAGGCCGGTGGTGCGTTATGACCTAGAAGCGAAATTCCATCTAGGGACAGAGGCCGGTGGTGCGTTATGACCTAGATGTGGAGACTTATAGGGACCGAGGCTTGTGGTGCGTTATGACCTATAAGTAAAGTTGTTTATAGGGACAGAGGCCTGTGGCGCGTTATGACCTATAAATAAAGCCGCACAGGGTGTGTGCTTATGCTATGTGCTAGGTATATCATTACCTATGTGGTATGCGAGATATATCATCGCCATGCTGTGTGTTAATTTATTACTGCTTATGCCATTGTATCAATATAATATTGTATATGCTGCCTATATTATGTATCTTTATATTATTGACTATGTTATGTATTCGCGTATTATTGCTTGTGTTGTTGTATAATTATATTATCGCATGTAATGTTTATGGGTTACTGTAAAGGTGTGGATTGTACTTCCGTTATCTGCTTATGCATTATCAAAGACTTGTCCCGAAAGGGTAATTTAGCGGGCCTGTCGATGATCTTACTGGGCTTTGGCTCATAACTTACTGTTTTAAATGTGCAGATCCTTCTACTAGTCAGACAGCTGGACTTATCTGATCCGTTCGAGGCTGTGACTATTTTTGCTTGAGGTGAGCCAACCGCATGGTTCGCGGTGGCATACCGTCTGATCCACCTTAGTGCTTAGACGCTTCCTACATCTTGTATTATATATATATATATATATATATATATATATATATATATATATATATATATATATATATATCGGTTGTCAGATTTCGTAAATGCTCTGTTGACACTGTATTTCGGGTGGATGTTTATACCTACATTTTATTGAAATATTTCTATCTAAATTATCATTATGAGTCAGTTTAATTATTCGTGGTTCGCCTAAGGATGTAACACTTAGGTGCCATCACGGCCCCGAAAAGTGGGTCGTGACAAATTGGTATCAGAGCCCTAGGTTGTAAGTCGAGTCTTAGGGAGTCAATGGAGCAGTGTCCGAGCAGAGTCTTGTTTATGGGTATGTTGTCGACCATACTTATAAGCGAGAGGCTGCAAAGGCATTTTAGGAAGAGTTGTTTTTCTTCATTTCATCTCTTCTCGTGCTATGATGCTTACATAGGTGCTAATCCTTTAATGTGATTATGACAGATGGTGAGAACGCGATCGTCCTCTGCTTCGGGAGCTGGTGACGCACTGACTGAGTCGGTCTGTGGGAGAGCTGTGCGTAGCACACGGACTGGTGCGCGGGCACCTACTCAGCCGAGAGCAGCTACTACCAGAGCTTCTGTGGGCAGATCTCCTGCTGCCAGACAAACTAGTACAGTGCCACCGGTGTCTTCTGAGATACCCGTCACACATGTCCCATCGACTATGCCTTCTCTTGTGCCGGGTACAACGGTATCTATTTCTGCAGATGTTCTATTGCGGATGATGGGCATGCTTGGATCTCAGGCCTCGCCTATGGGCGATATGCCAGTACCTTCTGCGGTACCCCAGCCAGTTACTCCAGCTACGAGTACGCCGACTCCTGAGGCTACTCCGGTGATTCCTCAGTCTACTCCAGTTATTAGTCCTATTGCGCAGCCTTCCACTTTGGCTCCTCAGTCGGGTATTCAGTCGGGTCATTCTATTCCTGCTCTTTCTATGAGTGACGAGGAGGTAGCTCGGAGGATTGAGTCCTTCATGAAGCTCAAGCCTCCCGAGTTCGATGGTACCCCAGCTACTTGCACTGCCTAGAGGTATATTCAGAAATGTGAGAAGATATTTTCTGTATTGGGTACTAGGGACACCCTTGGGGTGAGATGTGCTTCTTTCCGTTTGTCCGGTGATGCTGAGACTTGGTGGTCTTCTATGATGAGACAGAGGTCGAGTGATCTTCCTCCCTTGACTTGGACCGAGTTCGTTGCTATGTTTATGAGTTGATTTGTGCCTCAGAGTCATCTTGATGCCCAGAGACGCGAGTTTGAGTTGTTGAGACATGGAGGCATGTCCGTGACTGCTTATGATACCAGATTTTTAGAGTTATCTCAGTATGCGCCTGCTATGGTTATGCTGGAGAGAGACAAGGTTCTTAGATTTGTTGAGGGTCTTCACCCTCGTCTTCAGGTGGCTGTTGCCTTACATATTGGCAACAAGTCTTATTATGATGTGGTTGATATTGCGAGGCGTATGGAGGACATTCATGCTAGAGCAGATGCAGAGAGGGCGAGCAAAAGGGTGCGATATTCTGGTACTTCTGGTTGCCCCTCACATGGTGGCCAGAGTTTTCGTGGTCATACTCAGCCTAGGCTTCCCCAGGCCGCTGCTTTACCATCTCAGGGTACTTCGTCGGGTGTTCAGAGGCCTCAGCCGTCTCAGAGGCGTGGGGATTCATCTCAGTCTGTTCCACCTGTTTGTGGGAGATGCCGTCAGAGGCACTATGGGAGGTGCAGGCCCGGAGGTGGACGTGGAGGAGGCGGTAGTAAGGCTTGTTACCAGTGTGGGGATCCCAGACACTTTGTTAGGGATTGCCCCTATGTTACTTCATCTGGACCTACCTCCGCGGGACATCAGAGTTCTGCTGCTATGGTTCGGTCTTCTCCTCAGGCAGCTAGGCCTGTCACTCAGGTTCCTCCTAGGCAGCCGGTTCAGAGAGCTCCTGGTCCTGGAGGTTCAGCTCAGGTTTTTGCTATGACACGCCAGGATGCCGAGGCATCCAATGATGTGATCACAGGTACTCTTTCTGTTTGTGGCCGCAGTGCCTTTGCCCTTATAGATCCGGGATCTACTTTCTCTTATGTGTCTCCTGGATTTTCACCTTGCTTGAGCAAGGATCTGGTTTTTATTGATGCTCCATTTATGGTGGCAATGCCTGTCGGAGATCCTATATGTGTAGATAAAGGGTATCGGGAGTGTGTGATTTCTATTTGTGGTGTTGAGTCTCTAGTAGACTTGATGTTGCTAGATATGGTGGAATTTGATGTGATCATGGGCATGGATTGGTTGGCATCCTGTCACGCGACGTTGGATTGCCATGCCAAGTCCGTGACTATAGGTGCCGAAGGTGAGCCTAAGGCTATTTGGAAGGGTTCCAGGTCTTCTCCGAGGAACAAGATCATATCATTCATGAAGGCTCAGAAGATGATAGCTCGCGGGTGCGGATGGTATATTGCTTCTATTCGAGATGTTCGAGTGGAGGAGGTATCTATTGATCGAGTACCGGTAGTATGCGAGTATCCGAAGGTCTTTCCGGATGACTTGCCGGGTTTGCCTCCTATGCGGGAGATTGAGTTTTGTATTGATATATTGCCAGGTACTCAGCCTATATCTATTCCTCCATATCGTATGGCTCCTGCTGAGTTGAGGGAATTGAAGGAGCAAATTCAAGATTTGCTTGATAAGGGTTTTATTAGACCCAGTGTATCTCCTTGGGGTGCTCCGGTTCTTTTTGTAAAGAAGAAGGATGGTTCTATGCGCATGTGTATTGATTATCGGCAATTGAACAAAGTGACTATCAAAAACAGGTATCCTTTACCGCGTATAGATGATTTATTTGATCAGCTTCAGGGTGCTACTCATTTTTCCAAGATTGACTTGAGATCGGGGTATCATCAGTTGCGGATTCGGTCTGAGGATATTTCTAAGACTGCTTTCCGTACGAGATATGGGCACTATGAGTTTCTTGTCATGTCATTTGGGCTTACAAATGCTCCGGCCGCCTTTATGGATCTTATGAACCATGTGTTCAAGCCATATCTTGATTCTTTTGTTATTGTGTTCATTGATGACATCCTTATATATTCAAGGAGCCGAGGGGAGCATGAGCATCACTTGAAGATTATCCTTCAGACCTTGAGAGACCATGAATTGTATGCTAAATTCTCTAAATGTGAGTTCTGGCTGGATACCGTGTCATTCCTGGGGCACGTGGTGACCAAGGACGGTATTAGTGTTGATCCCAAGAAGGTGGAGTCCGTTCAGAATTGGCCTAGGCCTACTTCTCCTACAGAGATTCGGAGTTTCTTAGGCTTGGCAGGCTATTATCGACGTTTTGTGGAGGTATTTTCTTCTATATCGGCACCACTGACTAAATTGACGCAGAAGAATGTTCCTTTTCTATGGTCTGCTGCTTGTGAGTCTAGCTTTCAGAGGCTCAAGACTGTCTTGACTACAACACCTGTATTGGCCTCGCCTAGTGGATCCGGGGGATTCACAGTCTATTGTGATGCTTCTGGTATTGGCTTAGGTGGTGTTTTGATGCAGAATGGCAAAGTGATAGCTTATGCCTCGAGACAACTGAAAGTGCATGAGAAGAACTACCCTGTCCATGATCTAGAGTTATTGGCGGTGGTATTTGCATTGAAGTTGTGGAGGCATTATTTATATGGTGAGCCTTGTGAGATTTTCACTGATCATAAGAGTCTCCAGTATTTGTTCACCCAGAAGGACTTGAACGGGAGACAGCGCCGATGGTTGGAGTTGCTTAAGGATTATGACATCGCTATTCGGTATCATCCCGGGAAAGCTAATATTGTGGCTGATGCTCTGAGCAGGAAGTCTATGGGTAGCCTTGCCTATCTTGATGTTGATATGAGACCACTAGCTCGAGAGTTGCAGGCCTTGTCCATTAGTGGAGTGCGATTTGATGATTCTGTGCCAGACCAAGTTTTTGCTTATATAGGGACTCAGTCATCCCTAGCTTCCCAGATCAAGGAAAAGCAATTTGATGATTCATACTTGCGTGATATTCGAGATAGAGTTTAAGTGGGGGAGTGACCTCATTTATGATCGGAGATGATGGTGTACTGCGGCTCAACGGTCGGTTGTGTGTTCCGAATGTTGGGGAGTTGAGGCAGCTGATATTGGCAGAGGCACACAGTTCTCGGTATTCTATTCATCCTGGTATTACGAAGATGTATCAAGATCTTCGGGAGTTATATTGGTGGAAGGGAATGAAGAGAGATGTTGCTGATCATGTGTCTCGGTGCTTAAATTGTCAGCAGGTAAAGTATGAGCATAGAAGACCAGCCGGGGTGACTCAGTCCATGCCGATTCCGGAATGGAAATGGGAGCATATTACTATGGACTTTGTGGTTGGATTGCCTTTGACCTTGGGCAAGCATGATTCAGTATGGGTAGTGGTGGATCGTCTCACCAAGTCAGCTCATTTCATCCCCGTGAGGACTATTTATTCATCGGAGCGCTTAGCTCGTATCTTTATCGAGCAGATTGTGAGATTGCATGGTGCTCCAGTCTCTATTATATCAGATCGCGGTACTCAGTTCACAGCTCAGTTCTGGAGATCATTTCAGAAGGAGCTGGGTACCCGAGTGGATCTTAGCACCGCATTTCATCCTCAGACTGATGGTCAGTCCGAGAGGACCATCCAGATTCTTGAGGATATGCTTAGGGCTTCTGCTATTGACTTTGGAGGCCATTGGGACAGTTATTTGCCTTTGGCGGAATTTGCCTATAATAACAGTTATCAGTCTTCTATCCAGATGGCTCCGTTTGAGGCATTATATGGCCGCCGATGTCGTTCTCCAGTTGGTTGGTTTGAACCTGGAGAGGTGAAGGTGTTGGGTCCGGATCTAGTTCAGCAGACCTTAGATAAGGTCCGAATCATTCAGGATCGGCTCCGCACAGCTCAGAGTCGACAGATATCTTATGCGGATCGGAGGAGGAGAGATTTGGTGTTTATGGTAGGTGACCGGGTGTTTCTTAAAGTATCGCCGATGAAGGGTGTTATGAGATTCGGAAAAAGGGCAAGCTTAGTCCGAGGTTCATTGGTCCTTTTGAAGTCTTGGAGCGCATTGGCGCTGTTGCATATAGGCTTGCTTTGCCTCCATCTCTGTCAGTTCATCCGGTATTCCACGTATCTATGCTCTGAAAGTATGTTCATGATCCATCCCATGTGATTGATATGGCTTCTGTCGAGATCGACGAGGACTTGGCTTATTTGGAAGAGCCGATTGCTATTGCAGCTAGAGAGATCCGTAAGCTGAGGTCGAAAGAGATCCCGTTGGTTAAAGTGCTATGGAAGAATCGTCCTAGCGAAGAGGCCACTTGGGAACTCGAATCCGACATGCGGGAGAAGTATCCTCGCCTTTTCGATAATTCAGGCTTGATTTCAATCTCTAAAGCCTGAAAGTTATGTTGTTGTTTATGATTTCGGATAGTAGCAAGAGTCCTCGAAATTCGTGTAATTATTGATGTGAAAATGTGAATCTTACCTTAGACTCGGGCTCATCCGAGGACGAACGAGAGTCTAAGTGGGGGAGATTGTAACGACCTCAAATAGTCGTTTTGGGAAACGGGACCTCGATTTGCGTATCGACAATCCCAAAAGCTCCGTAAGGTCCATTATGACATGCCTAAAATTTTTTAGCTAAAACGAACTTTGTTAGATAGGTATCGGAGAAAAGACATCCATTTCGGATATTCGTTAAGGCTAAAAGAGGTTCCGGAGCTCGATTTGAGCAAATGAGCTCTGATGTGAAATCTGAAAGTTGCGTTAGGTTCGTATGGTAATTTATGACCTGTAGCAACCTTCAGAAGTGAAAACGGACCTCGTTTGATAGGACTTTTGATGAAGTCTCCGTTGCGGAAGTTTAAAAAGGTTAAAAGAGGTTTTCGAGCTCGATTTGAGTAAATGAACTCCGATGAGAGATCTGAGGGTTCCGTTAGGTTCGTATCATCATTTGTGACTTGTAGAAACTTTCGAATTTGGATTCCGGGGTCGTTTGATTAAAATTCTCTATTTTGGCGAAAGTCGAAATTTGACCCTTTTCTGTGGGACCCACTTTTTGAGTTCTAGAGATCCGAATTGAGTTATGTCTTGACGAGCATGTCACACAAGTCTTGTATGACTTGTGTACAAAATTTGGGGTCATTCCGAGCTTCGTAGGGTCCCGTTTGGACCCAAAAACAGTGGCTGACCTGGTGCGAAGCCAAAAGGCTGCTGAAATCTGTTTTTTTACTGTTCAGCCGGAAAGAAATCAATTTTTCAGATCAATCCATAAGGAATTAGAAAAAATCAAAACATGAAAGTTGTATCTCTTTGAGTTTTGGTTCTAATTCCATCAATTTCGTATCATTTGGACATTTGTACGAAAAGTTATGTGTATTTAACGAAAGCTGTCCAGTGAGGTACAATTTGGACAGCATGTGGTACAACTCTTTAAAGCTGCGGGCTGCTATATATTCTAGGGCGGGCATTCATTTTTATTTTCATGTTTTGAGCTTCTAAAAGTGATTCCAAGGGGAATTTGAAGTACCAAAATCATTCCTAAACACAAGGTAACTATTCTTACCCATTTTTAACGCTTTAATCCGAGGATCAAAGTGACGATCCTTGGAAAGAGGGTTTGAACCCTAGATTTGTGAAATGGGAAAAATGACCGAGTTGGACTCGGGTATGTACAATAATGGTACTTTTGGACTCGTGGGAGTATGGGGAGTCCGGAAACATAAATTTTACGGGTTTTAGGTACGTCCGACCCGGGGGTATTTTGGTAAATTGCCTCTTAAATTGCGTAAGGGCTTAGAATCCTTTCCTCGCTTGCTTACGAGTGCGACACTATTTCTTTGGCTCAGAGAGGAGTCTTTCGGAGGCACATCGTTTGGGAAAGGAGGTCGTTCCTTAGCCACTTGAGCCGATTTTGCGGTAAGTGAGAGTTGACCTCTATTTTGCTTGCGGATAAGATTTGATCTTGCTAAGTAAGATGTCGAGTACTTAATTGACTAGCATTGTCTAGTAGATAGTATTATGTACTACTCGTTATATTTATACAAAAAGGTGAAGCACAAACGTGACTCGTGTATAGTCGATGTTGTGTGCCGGTGTATTATTGATATGCTCTAGGGACAGAGGCCGGTGGTGCGTTATGACCTAGAAGCGAAATTCCATCTAGGGACAGAGGCCGGTGGTGCGTTATGACCTAGATGTGGAGACTTATAGGGACAGAGGCTTGTGGTGCGTTATGACCTATAAGTAAAGTTGTTTATAGGGACAGAGGCCTGTGGCGCGTTATGACCTATAAATAAAGCCGCACAGGGTGTGTGCTTATGCTATGTGCTAGGTATATCATTACCTATGTGGTATGCGAGATATATCATCGCCATGCTGTGTGTTAATTTATTACTGCTTATGCCATTGTATCAATATAATATTGTATATGCTGCCTATATTATGTATCTTTATATTATTGACTATGTTATGTATTCGCGTATTATTGCTTGTGTTGTTGTATAATTATATTATCGCATGTAATGTTTATGGGTTACTGTAAAGGTGTGGATTGTACTTCCGTTATCTGCTTATGCATTATCAAAGACTTGTCCCGAAAGGGTAATTTAGCGGGCCTGTCGATGATCTTACTGGGCTTTGGCTCATAACTTACTGTTTTAAATGTGCAGATCCTTCTACTAGTCAGACAGCTGGACTTATCTGATCCGTTCGAGGCTGTGACTATTTTTGCTTGAGGTGAGCCAACCGCATGGTTCGCGGTGGCATACCGTCTGATCCACCTTAGTGCTTAGACGCTTCCTACATCTTGTATTATATATATATATATATATATATATATATATATATATATATATATATATATATATATATATATATATATATATATATATATATATATATATATATATATATCGGTTGTCAGATTTCGTAGATGCTCTATTGACACTGTATTTCGGGTGGATGTTTACACCTACATTTTATTGAAATATTTCTATCTAAATTATCATTATGAGTCAGTTTAATTATTCGTGGTTCGCCTAAGGATGTAACACTTAGGTGCCATCACGGCCCCGAAAAGTGGGTCGTGACAAATTGGTATCAGAGCCCTAGGTTGTAAGTCGAGTCTTAGGGAGTCAATGGAGCAGTGTCCGAGCAGAGTCTTGTTTATGGGTATGTTGTCGACCATACTTATAAGCGAGAGGCTGCAAAGGCATTTTAGGAAGAGTTGTTTCCCTTCATTTCATCTCTTCTCGTGCTATGATGCTTACATAGGTGCTAATCCTTTAATGTGATTATGACAGATAGTGAGAACGCGATCGTCCTCTGCTTCGGGAGCTGGTGACGCACTGACTGAGTCGGTCCGTGGGAGAGTTGTGCGTAGCACACGGACTGGTGCGCGGGCACCTACTCAGCCGAGAGCGGCTACTACCAGAGCTTCTGTGGGCAGACCTCCTGCTGCCAGACAGACTAGTACAGTGCCACCGGTGTCTTCTGAGATACCCGTCACACATGTCCCATCGACTATGCCTTCTCTTGTGCCGGGTACAACGGTATCTATTTCTGCAGATGTTCTATTGCGGATGATGGGCATGCTTGGATCTCAGGCCTCGCCTATGGGCGATATGCCAGTACCTTCTGCGGTACCCCAGCCAGTTACTCCAGCTACGAGTACGCCGACTCCTGAGGCTACTCCGGTGATTCCTCAGTCTACTCCAGTTATTAGTCCTATTGCGGCAGCCTTCCACTTTGGCTCCTCAGTCGGGTATTCAGTCGGGTCATTCTATTCCTGCTCTTTCTATGAGGGACGAGGAGGTAGCTCGGAGGATTGAGTCCTTCATGAAGCTCAAGCCTCCCGAGTTCGATGGTACCCCAGCTACTTGCACTGCCCAGAGGTATATTCAGAAATGTGAGAAGATATTTTCTGTATTGGGTACTAGGGACACCCTTGGGGTGAGATGTGCTTCTTTCCGTTTGTCCGGTGATGCCGAGACTTGGTGGTCTTCTATGATGAGACAGAGGTCGAGTGATCCTCCTCCCTTGACTTGGACCGAGTTCGTTGCTATGTTTATGAGTAGATTTGTGCCTCAGAGTCATCTTGATGCCCAGAGACGCGAGTTTGAGTTGTTGAGACATGGAGGCATGTCCGTGATTGCTTATGATACCAGATTTTTAGAGTTATCTCAGTATGCGCCTGCTATGGTTATGCTGGAGAGAGACAAGGTTCTTAGATTTGTTGAGGGTCTTCACCCTCGTCTTCAGGTGGCTGTTGCCTTACATATTGGCAACAAGTCTTATTATGATGTGGTTGATATTGCGAGGCGTATGGAGGACATTCATGCTAGAGCAGATGCAGAGAGGGCGAGCAAAAGGGTGCGATATTCTGGTACTTCTGGTGGCCCCTCACATGGTGGCCAGAGTTTTCGTGGTCATACTCAGCCTAGGCTTCCCCAGGCCGCTGCTTTACCATCTTAGGGTACTTTGTCGGGTGTTCAGAGGCCTCAGCCGTCTCAGAGGCGTGGGGATTCATCTCAGTCTGTTCCACCTGTTTGTGGGAGATGCCGTTAGAGGCACTATGGGAGGTGCAGGCCCGGAGGTGGACGTGGAGGAGTAACTTCAATTACTTTCTTTTTCACAACCTCTCTGAAGAGGATTGATGAAGCTATTGTTAGTATCCCTACAAATGGCTTCGAAGTTATTAAATCTGAAATAGTTGATGCAAGGGTGAACGATAATACTGTTTTATCAGGTATATACCTTTACCTGAATAATATTTGTTTATGTGATTTTATACTCTATTCATGAGTCATTAGTCTGTTAACCTGTCTTCTTTTGTTCATTTTATATTGAAGACGTCATTGGTTGCTTATGTGGCATTGGAGATATGGAGACCGTTCGATCCAAGTGGAGAAAGAGGGATATTGAAATTATAACTGATTAGTAAGATCATTTTTTGTTGGAATGTTATTTTGTACATTTTGGAATCATTAAAATTTTTAAGTTCTACTGATTTGTTTGTTAACTTTGTTCAAATGATTTCCATAACTGTGTTCTATTGAATTCTTGGATAATTCGGTGAAAGCGAAGGTTACTTTGTGGAAAGATTTTGGTGAGAAATTTTATCCTTATTTGTACAATTACAATGGTGGGCCTTACATTGTCATTGTAACTTCGACCGCTGTTAAACAGTTCAAAGGTAATTTTCGTCACTCTATCAAACTCTTTGTAATATATTAAACTTATAACTTTGTGGATAAACGTTAAATTTTATTGTTTACCGCATTTGTTGTTGGTAGGTGAGATTAGTTTCTCCACCGCAAGTGCAACCAAAATATATGTGAATCTAGAGACAGATTATGTATCATCTTTGGTTGACAAGTTTGCTGCGGCCTCTAACGACATACAACCTATTGAAAACTCCAATGGCAACAAAATTTCACTTGAAGAAGAGATGCTTTTCAATAGGATGAATATTAAAGAGCTTTTGGAATGTGATTTGAGTGCTGAACTCCAGGTTGTTTCCATAACTCTGATTATGTTATTTGATTCTTAGTGTTAGACTATCATTTTCCAATCTAATTGGTATTTCTTTTAAATGTTAGGAATATGTTTGTACTGTAAGGGCCACGATTACCGAGATAGATAATCGTTGGGGGTGGTACTATGTATCAAGAAATTCATGCAAAAAGAAGGTCAAACCTGTTAATAGTCTCAATGAATGCCCCAATTGTGATAAAGAGTGCAAGCTTCCTCTTGTGATGCAAGGGTCGTTATAGTTATTCAAAATGCATTTATTTTACGTTATGCCATAATGTAATTGTTTGTTTATTCAAAATACCTTTATATGTTTAGGTTTTTACTAATATCTTCTTCTATATACGAAGGCACAAAGTACATGTAGTTGTGAAGGACAGAAAAGGAGAAACTACTATGTCCTGTTTAATCCTATTGCCGAGAAGTTTCTCGACACATCAGCTCACAAACTATTCAACAGACTGGCTTTAGGCGATGATGATGTACCGGAACAATTAATTGTGCTATTTATTCCTTTATACATAGAGTACAAAGCAACAAAAATTCGTAGTAAAAATGACTAAATTCATCTGCATTTAAATTATAAATAGCATCGTATGACCGCGCGAGCGCGGTCCATTTCCCTAGTATCTTCTGTTAGGAATCTGATTTCGTAAGTGATCAAAACAGAAAAATAGATGAACAGAAATATGCAGAATTATATGTCCCGAGCCCATAAATTTCTTGTGCGTCCTTAAAGAATCTTATCCCCTCACTGTTGCCCAAGGTTCATGGATAAATTCTTCCCAGGATAAAACGGAACGTTCAACTTTGCGATAACGACACTTCAAACCACTAAGTTATCGGCGAACTCAAAATAGTGGTGCAAATTACACGTCGGACTTACTTTGTTTTGAAAGTAATGATGCAGAAAGAAAGAAGAGATATATCAGAAAATTTCAGGGTCAAAAATTCTGAAGGAATGGCAATCCATTTATAGCCAACGAAATTATGGATGAAAGGGTGTGAAGGTGGCTGTTCACATTACAAGTGCCTATTCACGAAATGCAACCCTTCAGGTTGGTGGCTGTTCACATTATAAGTAACTATTTATGAAAAGCAACCCTTCAGGTGGGTGATTCTAAAATATGCGGGAATTTTCTAGAGCAGGAATTTTATTAAAGAGAAATTACCGTTGCGAAAACAGTCACATATAATACTAATATAAAATAAATGGCTAGGAATCTGATTTCGTAAGTAACCAAAACAGAAAAACAGATAAACAGAAATATGCAGAGTTATATGTTCTGAGCCCACAAATTTCTTGTGCGTCCTTAAAGAATCTTATCCCTACACTTTTGCCCAAGGTTCACGGATTAATTCTTCCTAGGATAGAACGGAACGTTCAACTTAGCGGTAGCAGCACTTCAAACCACTAAGTTATCGGCGAACTCAAAATAATGGTGCAAATCACACGACTGACTTACTTTGTTTTTGAATGTAATGATGCAGAAAGGAAGAGGAGATATTTCAGAAAATTTCAAGGTAAAAAATCCTGAAGGAATGACTATCTATTTATAGCAAACGCAATTCTGGATGAAAGGGTGTGAAGGTGGTTGTTCACATTACAAGTGGCTATTCACGAAATTTGAGCTCCTTATCTCATTATAAATGCAGAATCGAACACAAACAAGAATTGAACAAAACGAGCAGGAAAAAGTATGCCGAGAAAAGAAAAAAAATGCCAGAAAATGAGAAAAGAGCCGGAGAAAGATAGAATTTTTCCCCGAAACATTCAGGTAATGATCTTAATGCATTATTTGAGTTTATTACGTATGTTTGAATATATTTTAACGGTAAAAATTAGAATATTAGACATCGTTTTAATAAGTTCAATTAATAGATTAAAGGGTCAATTGTACCCCGATAGGTGATCTTAAACCATGTACATAGGCCTGACCTGCGTATTGCGTATGCGAATAGGGTATCAGGTTCCTAACCGGATTGCCCTAAGATATAGGGAATGAAACCTTTAACCTAATTTGATATATTTTCTGCTTATTGAATAAGCAGGATCGTTTGACAATGAACACAAAGGACAAAGCGGTTGTCGAGTAGATGTGCTAACTCTGTAACAAGGTAAGTGTTTATATCCAGTTCTTTGGAGGCACCTGGCCTCGTAGATTTTCTACCACGTGTTTTTTATGTGTGTAGCTGCCGATAGGCGTACTCATTACGCCTTAGCTTTGGATTTACGTTGTATATTATATGTTATGTCCTGTTGTTGGTATTTTATTGAGCATATGAGCATTGCACTCCGGTTTTGAGCATTGCGTATACTTCCCGGTTGGCGATAAGAGTACCGCACCGGTGAAGGGTCATTATTGCATATATTCCCGATTGACGATGAGAGTCCTGCGCCGGTGAAGGGTCATCATTGCATATACTTCCCGGTAATCGATAAGAGTCCCGAGCCGGTGAAGGGTCATCATTGCATATACTTCCCGGTAATCGATGAGAGTCCCGAGCTGGTGAAGGGTCATTATTGCATATACTTCTCGGTAATCGATGAGAGTCCCAAGCCGGTGAAGGTATCAGGCACATATGACTGCATTGCATCATACCGCATTCATCCCATCTCATTGCACCGCATACTGACTAGTGTTTGACTATTGTGTTGTGTTTTGTGTATGCGGCATGTATACCAGGTTGTGGACATATTTCGGTTTGCCTATACGTTTCTGCCTATTTAGTGTCCTTAATTGGTTTATTTGCTTTAATTATATGCATCGGGTCGCATGCCGCGACAGTATAAATATATGGATCGGGTCGAACGTCGCAACAGTATAAATCTATGGATCGGGTCGAACATCGCAACAGTATAAATCTATGGATCGGGTCGTACGCCGCGATAGTATAAATATATGGATCGGGTTGCACGCCGCAATGGTATAAATATATGGATCGGGTTGCACGCCGCAACGGTATAAATATATGGGTTGGGTTGCACGTCTGCACGTCGCAACGGTATAAATATATGGATCAGGTTGCACGCCGCAATAGGATAAATATATGGATCGGGTTGCACGCCGCGATAGGATGTATTTCTGATTGTTGATGTGTTCGGGATACCTATATGTTTTGGCTATCTTACGTTCCTGGTTGTTGATGAGTTTGTCATTCCATACGTATTTCTAGTTATTATCTGGCTCTGCCTTTTTATAATTTAAATAAGAGGAATTTGGTTTATCTGTTTCTTTTCTCCCTGGCTAGCTATTCTATCCTTTGAGGTGGCTAGTCTTCCCCACTTATTGAGTCTTTTTGACTCACCCTTGTTTGTTGTTTGTTTTTGTCTATCTATTTTGTTTCGGCAGGTTCGCTCCAGGATTGAGTTCGCCACGTTGTGAAGGAGCGAAGATTACTTCAGCTGTCAGGGTGAGCCAGCTTTTATTCCAGATGGCCACCTGTTTTATGTTTATTATTTCAGTTGTATTTTGCTCCCTTCAGGAGGTATCTGTCTTCTTTTGTACTCTTAGATGTCTAGTCTGGATAGCCTAAATCTAGTATGTTGGATAGTTCAGCTGTAATTTCTTTTGTACAACTTAGAGGCATCAGTATGTCTGTGTGTTTTCTAACTCTTGTTCTTATTTATGAATTGAATTATATTTATTTTTCTAATTTAATTGGTAAGGGTTCGCCCGATGGGTCTAGGGGACGATGTCAGGTGCCCGCACGGCCTAGCCGGATTTCGAGTCGTGTTAGTTGGTATCAGACCCCGGTTTAGAGTCTATCTAGACTAAGATAGTGTCTAGTAGAGTCTCGTTGATTGGTACGTAGACGTCCGCACTTATCTACGAGGGGCTATGAAGGCCTTTAGGAAGTTTCACTTCCTTCTTTTCTGATCGTGCGTCGGTCTAGGATGCGAAGGTATTTTCGTTAATTCCTTCGTGGTAATTGTGAACCCTCGTGCGATAAATAAACAGACGGTATGAGTTGTAAACGAAGCAGTCTAGCCTGGGGCTAGCACTGACGAAGCCCCTAGAGTTTTGATCGTGTTGACGATCTAGTTTCGGAGGTCCCAGCTGTACGAGCTCGCGATGGGCAAGGGAGCAGGGCCTTGTGGTTCCCTTGGCTCTCTACAATGCTTATACGATGATCTTGGCGATGCAGATACCGCAAGAACCTATTATTCGCTAGGAAGCTTATCAGGTTGCCGCAGATGCAGATGTTCGGTCTCAGGGAGCTCTTACTCTAGTTCTTAATATTGCACTAGTAAATTATGTTCCAGAGGCAGCATGTGTTGCGCCACTAATTATTCTGGTTGGTTAGCTAGCCCAAGTAATAGCGCGGTCCGAGTGTCCGAAGATGCTGCATTATTTTATCTAGTAGAACCTTCCGATATTCTCATGCCATGCATCAGATAATCCCTGTGGTCCAGCCTTGAATTGGTGGACCGCTCTCTCATAGCTAACTTAGTTAAATTTTTCTTCTAGATTCGTGGAAAAGTTCCTTTCGAGTAGCGAGCGAGATGAAAAGTGTTGCCAATTTGAGTGGATTGGACAGGGTAGCCTGTCGGTTAACCTGTTGGTGTTTCAGAATATGATATTGAATTCTATAGAATGGCTGAATATGCATTAGAACTAGCCCATGTACCTTTCGAGAGATTCAAATATTTATTGATGACCTTTCTCCTTCCTTGAGATCCCAGATGGATCGAAAAATTGAGGTTGGGACTTCATTTGATGTCGTTGTTGATATTGCTCAAAGGTATAAGGCATACTATAAGTTAGAGGGGAAGAGTTAGAGCGGGAGAGCCAGAAATCCCATGGCCCTAGTGGGTAACCATGGTACCTCATTTGGAGGTAAGAGTTCTGATTATTTTGGGAGGTCACCTTCCAGGTTATCTCAGCTTGTGTCACGTGATTCTTAGAGTGTGCCAGTAGCTCCTCAAGATTAGATTCAGTCTTTCTTTACAGCTATCAACAATCTTTCCAGCTTCAATTTTTCAGCAAAAAGGTGATATCATTGTCGTGAGTGTGGCTATCCTTTAAGGAGTTTCCCCATACTCCGACAAGTAGGCAGTCGTCTTTTCTCTCGTCATCAGGCATCTGCGCAGTCGCAGGGGATTTCATTTAGATCTTAATCAGCCAGAGAAATACCACCATCCAGTAGAGGTTGAGAGCGTAGTGGCAGTGGTTCTTCAGAAGGTGTTTATCAGGGTAGTGGCTCAGCTTAGCTACAGAGGCAGTTCTATGAACTGCCAGTCTCGTAGGATGCTGAGGCATCCGATGTAGTAGACCATGTATTTCTTCTTCCCTTATATGTGAGTAAGATCTGATTCTTCCGATCGATCTGGAAGTGGTTTGTCATATCATGTTTCTATGGTTTCCTTGAATATTGTTTCTATTAAGAATCAGTTGCGGTAGAGGGGCGAGCTTCTGATATGATTTATTCCTGGCATTTGTGATTACCCTACTAGTTTATCTGGTTCAAATGTAAGAGATTTGAGAGTGGGTATCAGTATTGTTTGCTTGGCATCTTGTTGTGCCTCATTCTGTTATAACGTCAAGTTACTCTATCTCTCTTTGGATCTCAATGTCGGTAGGATGATGGGATTCTTATTCGTCACCATCAGAAAGTGTCATTGTTTCTTTCGGTTTAAAGTGATTAGTTAGTAATGCTCGATCTACGTATCTCCTCATGGTTCGAGGCGCTAGTAGAGTCATGTTATTCAATGAGCTTGTCTCGGTTATAAAAAGGTTTCTGGTAAATTGTCAGAGTTTCCTTCTTATAGGAAGGTTAAATTGACATAGATGTTGTTCTGTAAAGCTTATTTAATGTCTATCTCTTCAATTGCGATTCTTTGGTTAGCCTGACTCGGAAGTAGTGTAGCTCTAGGAGCCAAGCAAATAAAAAAATGAGCTTCCTGAACCTCTATTTCTATCCTCAGTCCATTGCCATCCATTCTTTTTTCGGCATTGGTGAGCTTACGCGATCAGTAGCCTCTTGTGATGTTCCCTGTGTTGAGTTAGAGTGCGTGTCAAGGTGGTTGGGTAAGCACATTGTTGTTTTTCAAGGCTACTAAGGGTAATGAGAGGCGTTATTTGACCTTTGATTTGATCCATTAGGCAGTGGTGCTTATAGAAAATGTATGGAGTTGTGAACTCGAGAGTTGCAGCTGTTTGGCAACTTGAGAGAGTAATTTGGTAGCTCAGGTCTGAGCCGCGTTCTCTATTTAGCTAAGTCTTCCTTAATCCAGCAGGTTGTGCGAGGATGGCTATTTCTATTCAAATTAGTTGTATGAGTTTATGCTCTAAGTGGAGGAGTCTTCCTCCAATTGATAACTGAATCATAATATTAAATCTCTAAGGCGTTGCAGAAGCGTAAGATAATTCTTTGTTTCATCGATTTGTTCTATATCGAAAAGTATATCGGCGAGGTAATTCACTGGCAGAATCATGTTAATCCATCCAGAGTTTCGTGTATCTTTGTTCCGAAAATATAGAGCTCTCCTCTCGTGATCGAGTAAGGATCGGCTTAGTCAGAATAAGCTGAGCAATGGCGTTATGATATTATCAAGATATGTTTATTTCCAAGATTTCGGTGTGCGTGTTATAATTCTGATTCTGTAATCATGAGATAATATCTGTTGAGTAGCTTATGAAGGTCGTGCAAGTTCTTTTGTTATCTGCGCGAATTTTTCTTTAGACTTAGGCTCGTTCGAGGACGAATGAGAGTTTAAGTGGAGGAGAATGAAACGACCTCGGTTAGTCGTTCGGAAGTTAGGACTCCGATTGGTGTGCCGATAATTGTAAAATATTCGTAAGATCTATTGAGACTTATCTGTAAAATTTGAGCTAAATCAGACCTCGTTTGGTAGGCATCGGAAGAAGGTTTCAATTTTTATTGTCGATAAATATTAAAAAGAGATTTTTGAGTTCGGTTTTGGCGAATGAGCTCCGATTCGAAATCCGAAAGTGCCATTAGGTTCATATAATTATTTGTGACTTTTGTGAACTTCCGAAAGTGAATTTCGATGTTGTTCGACTAATTTCCGCAAAAATGACGAAAGTTAAAAGAATTGATCTTTTCCTTTTTAATTCGCATCTTGAGTTTCTGTAATCCGATTTGAGATCCGCCTTAGCGAGTATGCCACATAAATTTGGTATAACTTGTATGCAAGTTGGAATTATTTTGAATATCTTAGGATACCATTTTAATTTTCGTTAAGAAAAGAAATCATAAAAGAAAAAAATAAAATAAAAAGGAAATGAAAAGAAAGAAAGAAAATTTGATAAGAGTAAGGCGGTGGCGTGAGCTCCTTAGCTCATTATAAATGCAGAATCGAACAGAAACCAGAATTGAACAAAACGAGCAGGAAAGAGTATGCCGGAAAAAGAAAAAAAAATGCATGAAAATGAGAAAAGAGCCGGAGAAAGATAGAATTTTCCCCCGAAACATTCAGGTAATGATCTTAATGCATTATTTGAGTTTATTACGTATGTTTGAATATATTTTGACGGTAAAAATTGGAATATTAGACATCGTTTTAATAAGTTCAATTAATAGTTTAAAGGGTCAATTGGACCCCCGATAATAGAATTGATTATATATTCGTACTCAGTGAGTTATATGCAACATAAAAGTGTAATTCATTTAGGGTTTGATTATGTGACTTTAAACCTTGTAATAGGCCTGGCATGCGTATTGCGTATGCAAATAGGGTATCAGGTTCCTAACCAGATTGCCCTAAGAGGTAGGGAATGAAGCCTTTAGACTAATTTGGTATATTTTCTGCTTATTGAATAAGCAGGATCGTTTGACAATGAACCCAAAGGACAAAGCGGTTGTCGAGTAGCTATGCTAACTCTGTAACAAGTTAAGTATTTATATCCATTTCTTTGGAGGCACCTTGCTTCGTGGATTTTCTACCACGTGTTTCTTACGTGTGTAGCTGCTGATAGGCGTACTCATTATGCCTTAGCGTTGGATTTACATTGTCTATTATATGTTATGTCCTGTTGCTGGTATTGCATTGAGCATATGAGCATTGCACTCTGGCTTTGAGCATTGCATATACTTCCCGGTTGGCGATGAGAGTCCCGCACTGGTGAAGGGTCATTATTGCATATAATTCCCGGTTGGCGATGAGAGTCCTGCGCCGGTGAAGGGTCATTATTGCATATACTTCCCGGTAATCGATGAGAGTCCCAAGCCGGTGAAGGATCATCATTGCACATACTTCCCGGTAATCGATGAGAGTCCCGAGCAGGTGAAGGGTCATTATTGCATATACTTCCCGGTAATCGATGAGAGTCCCGAGCCGATGAAGGTATCAGGCACATATGACTGCATTGCATCATACCGCATTCATCCCATCTCATTGCACCGCATACTGACTAGTGTGTGGCTATTGTGTTGTGGTTTGTGTATACGCCATGTATACCAGGTTGTGGATATATTTCGGTTTGCCTATATGTTTATGGCTATTTAGTATCCTTAATTGGTTTATATGCTTTAATTATATACATCGGGTCGCACGCCGCGACAATATAAATATGGATAGGGTCGAACGTCGCAATAGTATAAATCTATGGATCAGGTCGCAAGCCGCGATAGTATAAATATGGATCGGGTCGAACGTCGCAATTGTTTAAATCTATGGATCGGGTCGCACGCCGCGATAGTATAAATATATGGATCGGGTTGCATGCTGGAACGGTCCAAATATATGGATCGGGTTGCACGCCGCAATGGTATAAATATATGGATCGGGTTGCACACCGCAATTGTATAAATATATGGATCGGGTTGCACGCCGCAATGGTATAAATATATGGTTCGGGTTGCACGTCTGCACGTCGCAACGGTATAAATATATGGATCGGGTTGCACGCCGCAACAGATGAATATATGGATCGGGTTGCACGCCGCAACATGATGTATTTCTGATTGTTGAAGTGTTCGGGATACCTATATGTTTTGGCTATCTTACGTTCATGGTTGTTGATGAGTTTGTCATTCCATACGTGTTTTTTGTTATTATCTGGCTCTACCTTTTTATAATTTAAATAAGAAGAATTTGGTTTATCTGTTTCTTTTATGCCTGGCTAGCTATCCTATCCTTTGAGGTGGCTAGTCTGCCCCACTTATTGAGTCGTTTTGAATCACCATTGTTTGTTGTTTGTTTTTGTCTATCTATTTTGTTTTGGCAGGTTCGCTCCAGGATTGAGTTCGCTACGTTGTGAAGGAGCGAAGACGACTTCAGCTGTCAGGGTGAGCCAGCTTTTTTCCCGGATGGCCACCAGTTTTATGTTTATTATTTCAGTTGTATTTTGCTCCCTTCAGGAGGTATATGTCTTCTTTTGTCTGGATAGCCTTAAACCTAGTATGTTGGATAGTCAGCTGTAATTTCTTTTGTACAGCTTAGAGGCATCAGTACGTCTGTGTGTTTTCTAACTCTTGTTCTTATTTATGAATTGAATTATATTTATTTTTCTAATTTAATTGGCAAGGGTTCGCCCGACGGGTGTAGGGCAGGATGTCAAGTGCCCGTACGGCCTAGCCGGATTCCGGGTCGTGTCAGATAAGTAGGTTTTCCTTTGGACTTTCCGTAGTGAACATGTATCGGATATACTCGGTCAATTGGTAGAGTTGATATCTTTGAACCGTCGAGCTTTAGTGTATACCTAGACAACATATGTCACACAATTAATCCTTATCCATTGTTTGGTTCTCATTGTTGTGTTCATTTCAGCCATGAACACCGCCTGGTTTAACAAGTGCATAGAGAATTGGCCTTACAGAATCCTCCTTGAAGTGGCTTCCTCTTCACACTTACATAGGTGATTTTTAAACATGTAATCCCCTAGATGTACACCGTTTGATAATCCCCATATCAAACTTAGATAATCATTAAAAAGCGATAACGCTTTATCCTTGGTACTGAACATTGTCTCATCATGAGAATGGACCAAAATAAATTTAGTTTGACAGTGTTGAACAGTCACTCACAACTTTGTTTGAGCTCCTTGAACCTAGATCTTGGGATCTCCAGTCTTCTAGGTAGAGTTACCGCCATGAGTCACTTGTCCTCGGCCATAGTCCCATTCCCTTTGATGACCATTCTACTGCCTCTCTAGTTAGGCCTTTTGTAAGCGGATCCGACACATTTTCTTTTGACCTTACATAGTCAATTGTTATAATGCCCCTAGAGATCAGTTATCTAACGGTTTTATGTCTTCGTCGTATATGACGATTTTTAACGTTATACATGGCATTCCTTGCCCTTCCTATAGCCGATTGACTATCACAATGTATGCAGATTGGTGTCAACGGCTTTGGCAAAAATGGAATATTTTCCAAGAAATTCCGATTCCATTCGGCTTCCTCACCGGCTTTGTCTAAAGATACAAATTCAGCTTCCATTGTGGCGAGCAATTAATGTCTGTTTGGACGACTTCCAAGACACCGCTCCCCCACCAATTGTGAAAATGTATCCACTCGTGGATTTAGACTCAGTTGAACCGGTGATCCAGTTTGCATCACAATATCCCTCAATTACTGCAGGGTACATAGTATAATGCAAATCAAAGTCTTGGGTATATTGCAAATATCCCAAAACTCGTTTCATTGCCATCTAATGAGTTTGGTCTGGATTGTGTGTGTATCGACTCAATTTACTTATAGCACAGGCTATATCTGGTCGAGTGAAATTCATTATATACATTAAACATCCTAACACACGTGCATAATCTAGTTGAGACGTACTTTTACCTTTGTTCTTCTTAAGAGCAAGAGTTACGTCTATTGGAGTTTTTGAAACTTTGAAGTCCAAATACTTGAACTTGTCAAGTACTTATTTGATGTAATGAGATTGAGACAGAGCCAAACCACCAGGAGTTCTATGTATTTTAATATCCAAGATTACATCGGCAACTCCTAAGTCTTTCATATCAAATTTGCTAGTCAACAAACGCTTTGTAGCATTTATGTTGGCAAGGTCATTACTCATTATCAACATATCATCCACATAAAGGCAGGCAATGACTATTTGTTTTGGAGTGTTCTTAATGTAAACACATTTATTGCACTCATTAATCACTAAACCATTTGACAACATTGTATGGTCAAATTTTGCATGCCATTACTTAGGTGATTGTTTAAGTCCATAAATAGACTTAACAAGTCTACAAACCTTCTTTTCTTTTCTAGGAACCACAAACCCTTCGGGTTGTACCATATAGATTTCTTCCTCCAAATTTCCATTTAAGAAAGCTATTTTAACATCCATCTGATGGATTTCAAGACCATACACAGCGGCTACAGCGATTAATACCCGTATGGATGTAATCCTTATTACCGGCGAGTATGTGTCGAAATAGTCAAGACCTTTCTTTTGTCTATACCCTTTGACAACTACTCTTGCCTTATACTTGTTAATAGTGCCACCTTTTGAAAATCCACTTAGAACCAAATGGTTTATTCCCACGAAGAAGACTAACCATCTCCCAAGTATGGTTTCTCAAAATAGATTTTATTTCACTATTGACTGCCTCTTTCCAAAATGGTGATTCTGAAGAAGACATGCCTTCTTTAAATGTTCGAGGCTCATTTTCCAATAAGAACGTCACAAAGTCATCTCCAAATGAAGTACATTTCCATTGACGCTTGCTGCGTCTTGGATCTTCTTCATTTAATGTACCCTCGTTAGTTCCTTCCTGAGGTCGTTTGGATTTCTCACCAAACGATTCATGATCCTTTTTATACGGATATATATTTTCAAGGAATTCAGCATTATCTGATTCCATTACCGTATTAACGTGAATATCAGAACTTTCTTATTTACAAACCAGAAAATGATATGCTAAACTATTTGTAGCATATCCTATCAAAGCACAATCAACTGTTTTCGGTCCTATTTTAACCCTTTTGGGTTTAGGGACCTGCAACTTTTGCTAAACACCCCCACACTTTGAAATAATTGAAATTGGGTTTCTTTCCTTTCCATTGTTCATATGGAATGGATAGTGTTTTGTTTTGGGGCACTCGATTGAGTATTCGATTAGCTTTTCCCCCACAAGTTCTGGGGTAAACTCGAACTTATCAATAAGGCATTCATCATCTCCTTTAACGTTCTATTCTTTCTTTCCGCAATATCATTGGATTGAGGCGAGTACGATGCAGTTGTTTGGTGAATAATGCCATATTCCAAACATATTTCTGCAAAAGGAGATTCATATTCACCGCCCCTATCACTTCTTATCATTTTGATCTTTTTGTTAAGTCGCGTTTCAATTTTATTTCTGTATTGCTTGAATGCGACAATTGCCTCGTCTTTACTACTAAGTAAATAAACATAGCAGTAACGAGTGCTATCCTCAATAAAAGTTATGAAATACTTCTTTCCACTGCGAGATGGTATTGATTTCATATGACAAATATCCGTATGAATTAAGTCTAAGAGTTCAGAATTCCTTTCAACTGATTTATAAGGATGTTTGACATACTTAGACTCAACGCATATTTGACATTTTGATTTTTCATATTCATATTTAGACAATACTTCCAAATTGATCATTTTACGCAAGGTTTTAAAATTGACATGTCCCAACCGAGAATGCCATAAATTGTTTGACGCAAGCAAATAAGAAAAAGCTGAAAGTTTATTCATATTGTCAATGACCATTCATTCAGCTTGAAAAGGCCCTCATTTAGGTAACATTTTCCTACAAACAGATCATTCTTAGTTAATACAACTTTATCAGAAAGAAAACACACTTAAACCCATTCTTGACGAGAAGTGCAGTAGAGACTAAGTTCTTTCTAATTTCAGGAACATGAAGGACGTTGTTTATTGTCACCACCTTGCTAGAAGTCATCTTAAGAAAGACTTTTCTATATCCTTCAATCTTGGCCGTTGCAGAATTTCCCATAAAAATTGTTTCATCCGTTCCAGCGGGAGAATATGAGGCAAAAGCTTCTTTAACTGCACAAACATAGTGGGTGGCACCAGAATCGATCCACTATTCTTTTGGATTTCCAACCAAGTTACATTCAGAAATCACCGCACATAGATCAATATCTTGAACTCCTTGGGAAATTACGCTCTCTTCAACCATGTTGGCTTGAAGCTTATCCATTTTCTTGTCCTTGTCCTTGCCCTTCCTTGGGGCACGACAATCAGAGGATTTATGTCCGGCCTTGCCACAGTTGTAGCAGTTACCTTTGAACTTTATTTTGTCAGGGTAATTCTTCTTTCCGGAAGCCCTCTTTCTCTTATTTTGTTTTGGAGTATGTTCAACAATATTTGCTCCCTCAATTGTTGAACTTCCACGGGACTTCTTTTCAACAGACTTGTTATCCTCTTCAATCCTTAAGCGGACGATCAAATCTTCAAGCGACATCTCCTTGCGCTTATGTTTCAAGTAACTCTTGAAGTTCTTCCGAAGTGGAGGTAGTTTTTAAATGATTGCAGCTACTTGAAATGCTTCATTGATATTCAAACATTCAGCAAGGAGATCATGAATGATCACTTAAAGTTCTTGGACTTGGGACACAACAGATTTACCATCCACCATTTTGTAGCCAAAAAACTTGGCAGCCACAAACTTCTTCAGCTCGAGATCCTCAGTTTTGTACTTCTTTTCAAGAGCATTCCATAACTCCTTGGACGTATCAATGTTTCTATAAACATTCTACAAATCTTCTTCCAATCCGCTGAGAATATAATTCTTGCAAAGGAAGTCAGAATGTTTCTATGCTTTAGTAGCGAGGAAATGTTCATTGTCCGGAGTTCCATTAGGTAATACAGGAACGTCCTCTATGATTAACTTTTGCAGACTCAAAGTAGTCAGGTAAATGAACATCTTTTGTTGCCACCTCTTTAAGTCAATCCCAGAAAATTTCTCAGGTTTTTCTGTCGGTGCTGGCACCACAACTGGCCCTGTTGGAGGATGGCTTGAACTTACCCCAGCATTAGCATTAACTGCTGCATTATTTGCAGCATTATCCATTGTCATTTCTGTCAAAATAAAATTGACATATTCAATAAATGGTGAAGTATTTAAATCTTCAAACAAGACTTAAAAATACAATGAAGAGATTATTCTTCAAACTGATTTAAACAACACAGTGAAGAGATTATTCTTCAAACTTATTTAAATAGCACAGTGAAGAGATTATTCTTCAAACTGATTAGGAGTAGAAAAATCACATAGATTTTTAATCTCCAACTAATAGGTTTTAGTCTCCATAGTCACTAAGATAATTAGAACAGAAAGTATAGTAAGATTCTTTAAGCTTGTTAGGAATCTGATTTCGTAAGTGACCAAA
>JBBBVM010000750.1:0-10097 GCA_037355625.1 Petunia x hybrida | reverse complement strand
TTCCTTTGGAGTTTGTCAGGGGATCGTCTTGGCGTTGGATTTGGAGGTGAAGAAGTCCCTCTTGTTGTGTGTACGAGTGCTTCAAAGGAGGGGAGTGGAGCATTTGATGTTAGTTGTCAATTAATCTATTTTGTTTACTCCACTCCACTTGTACATCACACCTTGAGGATTGATTGGTATGTGATTTTGAGCTTAAGGTTCAAGAGGGTTTTGATAGCTTGATCTTGCAATTTTCATGCCCCCATGACCTATTTGCTCGTTATCGTGTTGAGTGCATGCTTTTAGTGAACCAAGTACTTATTGTTCTCTTTGGAGATTTGTTATTTGTGCTTCTTATGGATGCTTGGTTATACAACAAGAGTGTGTTTTCCACACTTCTTGCACTAACCTACTTTCAAAGTAGGAAGTTTGCGTCTGTTTGCTTGTCGTTTCTTGTAGGTTCTAAGCTCCATGCTAAGGCGGGGGAGATCTTGGGAGAAGCCTATGTCAAAGTGACGATCAAGAAGGACAAAGGAGAATTTTGGCCACCCCGAGAAGTTGATGATGCCATGAGAGCCCAAGCCTTGATTTCGAGGACGAAATATTCTCAAGAAGAAGAGGATGATGCGGGCAATTAGCAACCATCCAAAAATAACCATCCAAGGCCAAGGAAGAGCACTCTTCAAGGTCATGCATTGGGACGCCATGGAAAGAGGAGCATCCGAGACACCATTTCGAGGTTTCAAGAAGCTTCAGGAAGAGGCGGACCGCCCACAGAAGGAGGCGGACCGCCTAGTGATGCTTGCTCTAGATTCTAGGAGGCGGACCAAGAGGCGGGCGCCTAGGGGTGCTGAGGCGGGCGCCTAAGGTGTGGAGGCGGGCCTACCCCCTGCTATAGTTTTGACGGGAATTTGACTTAAGTTACTATGTAATTCCTATTCTAGCCCTACGTGGCTTCTATCTTTTTAGCCCACTTTGGGGTACTTTAGGGCTTTCATTATGTCTAGATGAAGCCTATAAATACTTCATTAGCCTTTCATTTATCTTAGTTAGCTATTATGATGAATGATTGAATGAACAATGTTCAAGAGTGGATTCTCTTTGAATGAAAACCCTTTCAGACGGTTTGAGTTTACTAGTGGATTCTAGTTGACCCCCAAACCCCCCCGATCATTCTACTTGCGAGTCCCGGGTGCGGCTCGAGGGTAGTTGCATAGCGTAGGCTCTTCTTGACACCGATACAAGGGTATCACGGAACAAGTTCTCCGGGTTACCTTGTAGGGAGTTCGAGACGCATCGCGTTCCCTTTATTTATCGTCTTTTTGGTTTTGATCCTTATCTTGGCTAGAGCAAACTTCTTAGAAAGTGCATCCGCCACAACATTGTCTTTTCCTTTCTTGTATTGAATGACATAGGGGAAAGACTCAATGAACTCTACCAACGGCATGACGCTTGTTCAATTTCTCTTGGCCCCTAAGATGTTTGAATGACTCATGATCACTCTTAATCACAAATTCTCTAGGCCAAAGATGATGTTGCCAATGAGCAAGAGCTCTCACTAGTGCATACATCTCCTTGTCATACGTAGAGTAGTTCAAGGAGGCACCCTTCAATTTCTCACTAAAGTAGGCTATGGGTTTTCCATCTTGCATTAAAACACCACCAATTCCCATCCCCGAGGCATCACATTCAACTTCAAATGCCTTTCCAAAGTCGGGAAATTGCAATAGAGGGGCGGTACTCTCAACCTACTTTTCATTCTTGGAAGGCCTTCTCTTGAGGCTCTCCCACACAAAAGGATTGTCCTTCTTCACCAATTCGGTGAGTGGAGCGGCAATGGAGCTGAAGTCTTTCACAAATCATCGATAAAAACAAGACCATGAAAGCTCCTTACTTGAGTCACGGTGGTAGGAGTAGGCCAATCACGAATGGCCTCTACCTTGGACTCATCCACCTCCACTCCTTGGGCACTCACAACAAACCCAAGGAAACTACCTTCTCAACACCAAAGGCACACTTTTAAAGTTAGCATAGAGCTTTTCGTCTCTCAACACTTCAAGCACTTACCTCAGGTGATCAACATGGTCGTCTATTGATTTGCTATTGATCAATATATCATCAAAGTGGACGACAACAAACTTGTTGATGAATGGTTTAGCACATGGTTCATTAGCCTTATAAAAGTACTAGGTGCGTTGGAGAGGCCAAAGGGCATCACCAACCATTCATATAGACCAAACTTAGTCTTGAATGCGGTTTTCCATTCATCCCCGGGTTTCATCCGGATTTGATGGTAGCCGGACCTAAGGTCTATCTTCGAAAAGATACTAGAACCACTAAGCTCATTGAGATGTCATCTAAACGAGGTATGTGATGTCGATACTTTACCGTGATCTTGTTGACCGCACGACAATCCACACACACTCCTCCAAGTGCCGTCCTTCTTTGGAACAAGGATCAGGGCACGACACAAGGACTCAAGCTCTCCCTCACCAAGCCTTTGGTAAGAAAATCATCTACTTCTTTTTGCAACTCCTTGTGTCCTCGGGATTGCTTCTATATGCCGGCTTGTTTTGGGATTTGGGATCCTGGGACAAAGACATTTTGATGTTCAATACCCCTCAAAGGAGGTAAACCATCCGGCATCTCATCCGGGAACATGTCCCAAAAATCCTTCAAAACATTTTCAAAAGCACTAGGCAAAGGGTTAGAAGAATAATCAATCAAATCAAGTAAGAATCATACCATGTGCACTAGGCAAATGAGTAGTTTGTTGCCATCATTTCCTTTCAAAAGCTCACCCGGTTGCATCATGGAACATATGCTACCGGTAGAAGATGGTGGAGTTACCCCAAGCTCTCGGCCATAGGACTAGTCTCAACAACCGACTTAGCCTTTGCCGCCTCTTTAACTCCCTCATCCGCTTGTAATCATCACTTACTTGCTTGGGAGTCAAGGGTTGAAGCACAGAATTCTTTCTCTCATGCGTGACCGTGTAGGTGTTGGACATTGCCAAAGATTGCCCTACCCGGAAAACTATGGTTGTGGTGGGTGAATTGGTTTAAAAAGATAGTGCACCCGAGGATGGGGGAGTAGAGGGTGATGAGGAGTTTGATGTGGAGGAGGATGCAATTGAGGATGATGATCCTCATCCTTCCTTGTTGTGGAGGAGGAGTTTAGGTGCCCTGTTTTTGGAGGATAGGAGACTTTGCAAAGGGAAAACCTCTTCTATGCTA
Organism: Petunia x hybrida; assembly: GCA_037355625.1. Taxonomy (NCBI): domain Eukaryota; kingdom Viridiplantae; phylum Streptophyta; class Magnoliopsida; order Solanales; family Solanaceae; genus Petunia; species Petunia x hybrida. The sequence goes on along the minus strand of JBBBVM010000750.1, from coordinate 6,882 downwards.
GATGCCAAGTCATGGGTATTGTTTGTTCCATAATTATTGACTCGGGAGTTGTGCCAATGTTATTAGCCAACACTAGTTTACCAATTGAAAATATCCACTTTGAAACACCCCCAATCCTTACCGTTTGCAATGGCTTAGTGAGTGTGGACAATTCCACACTTAGCCAAATTTCGACCCCTTTTCAAGTAGGTGGTCTGCCCACTTCAAGGGGCGCTCCGCCCCCTCCTGGGAAGTGTTGGGGTGCCTCAAAATGAGCTTGGGGTGCCCCCTTGTAGCCTAGGCGGTCCTCCGTCCATGGTGCTCCAATTCATGATCTTCAAGTTGGTTCTAGAGCTCCCATCTTCCACGTCCAAGCCTTTCCATACCAAGTGAAGGTGAGCATCATGGATTGCCTTGGCTTGACTCCTAGTAAAGGGTCTTATGGTGGTTTTCCCAGCATAACTCCTCCTCCCCCTCCCTCCTCCTCCTCCTCCTCCGCCTCCTCCTCCTCCCTTCTTCTCTTCTTCTTCTTCTTCTTCTTCTTCGTCTTCTTCTTCTTCTTCTTCTTCTCTTCTTCTTTTCTCTTCTTCTTCGTCTTCTTCTTCTCTCGTCTTCTTCTTCTTCTTCTTCTTCTCTTCTTCTTCTTCTTCTTCTTCTTCTTCTTCTTCTTCTTCTTCTTCTTCTTTTCTTCTTCTCTTCTTCTTCTTCTTCTTCTTCTTCTTCTTCTCTTCTTCTTCTTTTCTTCTCTTCTTCTTCTTCATTTCATTTTTTTCCGTTATCCTCCTTTTTCCCATTTCAAAATATTGGAGAAGAGTTTTCATACTTCTAAATGTTATTTTGACATTTTTTTTGTCGTTTTACATACTCAATGATGTTTAAATACCTTTTCTGATGTGTAAACATATCTCCTGTATTTGAAACATTTCTAGAGATGTTTTCAAAATCTGGAAAAAAGTTTACACATCCCTTTAGATTTGTAAACATCTTGACAATTTGTCGGGATGTTTACACATTTGAAGGAATGTGTAAACTTCTCATTAGATGTGTAAAAATTCAGAGAGATGTTGAAACATCCCAACATTAGAGTGGTGGAGGTAGTAGGGGGTGGTAGAAGGTAGGTGGTGTGCGTTTGAGGGTGTTGAAGGGCGGTGGGGGGGGGGGTGGTTGGAGGTGGCGGTGGGTGGTGGAGGGTGGTTGAAGGTGGCGGTGAGTGGTGAAGGATGGTGAAGGGACCACTTTTATCCGTACAAGGGTGACGTGTCCAAGGTTTTCAAGAGAAAACAGAGGGTAGATTCTCCTAGGTTTTCTTTCTTCTTTGTGCCCGTGGAATCTCGTTAGTAGATCTCTAGAATAAATCTTTCTACTCGAGATCCTACTAGCTTGTTTGAGCTTTTAGGAACTCGTGCGTGGGGTGGCCGAAGTCCAAAATTTTGTAGTAATTCTTGAACTCCCGTGTGCAGTTAAATAACATCTGATCCATCGAGTCGAATCAATTCACTCTTCCGGAAGAGACAACGAATCTTATTGAATTCTGAGGATCTTAGAGAAATTGATCAAACCAAGGAAGCCCTTGGTTACAAGTTCTTGAGTGACCGAACCTACAAATTGAGTGGACCCGAGCGCCACCCAACAAAAGTGAGGGAGTGTATGAGGTGATTTCTAACCTATAACATTTTCTTGTCTTTGATTTGTGCAGGTTCATTGGCTGGAAATGCGGAGAAAGACATTAAAGCGCCCGTGGTGTCGTTAGCTGATCTCTTGGCTACGATACAAGGTATCAATGCCGAGGTGAAAGGAGTAAGTGCTCGAGTAGCTAACCTCGAGTAGGAGAAAGCGTCTGTGGCCTTACATGCATCCGGTGCTGGTACTAGTAATTCAATTCCTATGAAACCGGAGGAATTTGCTGAGCTGGTTCGTCAACAACAGTTGAGGAATGAGGCCGTTTGAAATGAAGCTGCGGGCAATCCCTGAGCTGAGCAACATTTGGGCATTCCCCGAACGGAGCAACATAATTTGGGCATTCCCCAAGTTGAAAAAACAAAACTTGGGCAATCCTCGAGGTGATAGACTACCACTTCCAAGGCCCCAAAGACAAGTCATGGTCATTGATGAAGAGGTTGATGATGGAGAGTTTCCTGATGCTGAAGTTGCGTATGAGCCATCGTTCGTTCAACGAAAGGCAGGTTCAATGAGGCCGTGGGAACTTTCGAGGTCTAGGCCGAGGCACATATGTTGATAGAAATTATGAGCGTGAGTGATAAGACCCAAATCGAGCAACCATCTAAAAACATCATCCAAGGCCAAGGAAGAGCTTATGCATTGGAACGCCATGGAACGAGGAGCCTTAGAGACACATTTCGAGGCGTTTCAAGCACTCAGGGGAGCAGGCGGACCGCCCCTTTGGACTAGGCAGACCGCCCATTTGGTGTCTAGCCTCAGGACTTTGGTCCGCCCACTACAGAGGCGGAGGGCCTACTTGGGGCGCCTACTGGGGACTAGGCGGGGCCCTACTACACTAGGCGGGGCGCCTAGTTTCTGAACAAGTTGCGGGATTGCTAGTTTTTATCCTATGTAATTTCTATTATGCCCCTACGTGGCTTATGACTTTAGAACTTACTTAAGGGTACTTTAGGCTTTTCATTCATGTCTAAGAAAGGCCTATAAATACTCCATAGCTTTGCATTATTCCTTAGTTAGCTATTATGATGAATGATTGAATGTCAATGACAATGTTCAAGAGTGGATTCTCTTTGAATGAAAACCCCTTTGAGTTGGTTTGAGTTTGCTAGTGGATTCTAGTTGAACCCCAAACCCCCCGATCATTCTACTTGCGAGTCCGTTGTTGTCTCGAGGGTAGTTGCATAGTGTAGGTCCTCCTTGACACCGATACGAGGGTATTATGGAACGAGTTCTCCATAGTTACTTCGTAGGGAGTTCGAGTAGTGTCTCGCTCTTTATCTTTATTTCCGCGTCTTGGTTTTGATTCTTATCATCTTGGTATTAGAGCAAGGCTCGGGTTTTGTTTCTACAAACCCCCGACCCTTGATTCTTCGTGCCTAGGTCGATTCTATCTTTAGTTTTCGTGTTCTTGTTATTGGAAAGGAGAAAACAACAAAAAAATTGAAAAAAATTGAAGAATACCAAAAATATTTCTATCTTGTGTTTTGGATTGATTCGTGTTGTGATTGATATTGGGGTTTGTTCCTTATTGGTAACCCGTTATTTTGGTACCCAACACACGTGATTTGGAGTTGTATTCCATGATTTGAGATTTGAAACCCTTTGAAAAATTTGAAAATTTGAAAATTTGAAACCCTAGCTATGAACATGATGAACATGGTGGATTGTTGAATTTTGATTGGGGTTTGATAAAAGCGATTGGGGTTTGATCTCTGTGCTTGAAACAACGTTTGGGTACCTTCGGATTGCTAAAACAACGTGTGAATTGTTGGATTTTTGGGTGCCAAAGTCAAGAAAGACGAGTTTGAACAGTGCTGGAAGTTGCACTAGACGGGGCGCCTAGTAGAAGGGGCGGACCGCCTGATTTTTGCTCACTCTCTGGACTTTGCAGAGGCGGACCGCCTGATTTAGTAGGCTGACCGCCTACTTCAAGTAGGCTGACCGCCTACTCCCCTCTGCAGAGGACTAGGCGGACCACCTACTCAAAACAGGTGGGGCGCCTACTTCCTACAAGTTGGGAATTGGGTAGTTTCTTCTAGGTTTTCGTGTTTTGTTGATTGCATTGCTTCCGGTTATTGCTATTAGAGTATGATCCTACTCGATTAGTACTAATTACTTTGAGCTATTAGGATCATCGTGCCTTAAAAAGGAGACTAGAATTCAAAGAAGATCCGTAGTATCTTTTGATTCAAGTCCTCACTTAAAGTGCTTATCGTTTCAATCGAGTCCCATTAACTCCACTCACCCCGGAGCGCATTGGACTTGAGAAGGTTAGTGATTGAGTTGTGGTTCGTTGATCAACTACTTAAAGCTTTTAAACTCAAACTTGTGTGAAATATCCACCTCCCATAAACACGAGTGAGCCGAGTGAAACACTTGTGAGGGAGTGAGTGAGGTGTTTTACAAACGTTTGTTGCTTTTTGTAGGTACCATGGCAAGCGATGGAGATGATCCTATGAAGAACTTCATGGCCACCATTATGGCTAAATTGGAGGATATCTCATTGAGACTTGAAACCGTCGAGAGGAATCAAGTTGAGACCGGAGAGATGGACCCCGAGTGTCCAAGTCGAATCCGGAGAGGGCACGAGTCATAGCACTCCTACGACCCCCGGAAACTTTGTTGAGCTAACCAAGAAGTACGAACAAAGCAAAGTTGAAGCTCTACAAGAGCGTGGGTTGGGCAATCCCCGACAAGAGGGCAATCCCCTCAACTTGGGCAATCCCCAAGGAAATGCACCACTTCGAAGACCCGTGCAGAATGTCCCACCTCTTGAACAAATTGATGAAGTTCAAGAAGAGGAGGAAGCCGAGTATGGTGATGAGGCCTATGGGTATGATGCTCATTATCAACCTAGGAGGCCAATGAATTGGGGACGAAATGTGGAAAGGGGTAGAGGCCGAGGTCGAGGGCCACCCATGGGCTATGCTAGAGGGAATGCAAGGAGGAAGTATGTTGCACATGATTACTACTATGGAGGCCAACCGGAGCCTAACTATGGGGTACGTGACAACAACAACAACAACCTCAATAGCGTCAAGCTCAATCTTCCACCCTTCAAGGGAACTTGTGATCCGGAGGCATACATGGAATGGGTACTCCAAATGGAGAGGGTGTTTGATACCAATGAAATGACCGAGGAGAGAAAGGGAACCTATGCTATTTCTACCTTTGAGGCCTATGCTTCTACTTGGTGGGAGTCTATGAAGAGGTCTAGGAGAAGGATGAATTTGCATTTGAATGTGACTTGGGATGATTTGAAAGGACTTATGAATACCAAGTACATAACTCCAAGGTATCGGCAAGAGCAACTCAAAAAGCTCTATGATCTAAAGCAAGGTGTCAAATCGGTGCATGAGTACCATGATGAATTTGAGAAGATCCGGATGGCATTGGATATGGACACCGAGTGTGTAGAACAAGCAATGATCCGCTTCAAGAATGGTTTGAGCTATGGTATTGCTTCTCAATTGAGATTGCATACTTATCTTTCACTTCAAGATCTACTTGAAGCCGCCATTGAAGCCGAGCGTTGGCTTAAAGGAGAGAGGTCCAAAAACAACACTCCTACTACTACAAGCAAGCCAAAGGAGTGGACGACTCCAAGTGCAAACTTTCCAAGTGCAAGTGCTAGCAAAGAAGTGAAGAAGCCTTATGAGAAGACTACACCACACTTGGAAGGTACTTCTAAAACTCGCTTGAGTAATCCTATTTCTACTTCTACGCAATGTTATAAGTGCAAGGGCTTTGGGCATATTGCTAAAGAATGCTCCACAAAACGAACCATGGTTGTGGTTGGCAATTTAGTGTATGAGCAAGAAAGTGAGTCCGAAAAGGAGGAAGTAGAGGAGGATGAGGAAGTTGAATGTGAGGAGGCCGTAGAGGAGGATGATGGTCCTCAAATGTTCTTGGTGGTTAGGAGAAGCTTGAGTACCATTTTTATGGAAGAGGAGGTGGAAAATGATCAACGGGAGAACCTCTTTCATGCTAGGTGCCGGGTGATGGGCCAAGTATGTTCAATGGTTGTTGATTCGGGGAGTTGTACCAACATAGTGAGCCAAACCTTGATTTCTCAATTGAAGTTACCCACTCTAAAGCATCCAAAACCATATCGTTTACAATGGCTTAGCGAGTGTGGTGAACTAAGGGTGGTGAAACAAGCGTTGATTGAATTTAGCATTGGGAGCTATAAGGATAAGATCATATTTGATGTGGTCCCGATGCAAGCATGCCATTTATTGTTCGGGAGACCATGGCAACATGATAGGTTTGTAGTGCATGATGGCCGGACCAACTCCTATACGGTCAAGCAAGATGGGAGGAAGTATGTGCTTAGACCTTTGACTCCAAGGCAAGTAAGGGAAGACTACAACGAATGAAGGAGTTGAGGGAAGTGCCTAAAGCAAAGTCACCCATTGTACTTGAGCCCGAGGCAAACAATCTTATTGTTTTGCCAATGCATGATGAAAATGAGAGTCACTCCACTTCAAATAAGAGAGAAAAGATAGAGAGAAGTGAGGGAGTGACCGGTGACAATCCAAGAGAGGAAAAAGGAGAGGATTTGAGGAGTGATGTGAGTGGATTGTCACCACAAACCACACTTGACCATGAGGTAAAATTGAGAGAGATGAGAGGTGAGGAAGGAAAAATTGAGAGTGAGAGCACCCATTGTTCTAACCCTTCTTTATCTTCTACCTTTTCTTGTGAAAGTTCTTGTGTAGGTACATTTGAAGACAAGCCATTGGAGCCTCAATGTGAGCTTCATGAAGGAGAAGTTGCATATGACACTTCAAACCTTGTGAGTGATCAAGGAAGTACTACAAATGTAAGTGTTACTTCACCTATTCATGAGCCTACTAACTACTTGTCTTGTGATGACTCAACACTAGTTCGTGTTTTGAATGCATCTAGTGAGTAGACCACTAGTGGAGAGTCTAGTTGTCAACTTGTATGTGCATGTGAAACACTAGTTGGAAGGGATGCTATGCCACATCATGATGTGAGCTCATTGTTCATTGAACCCCTCCCTAGTGTAGATTTGATTGTTGACCATGATTGTGATCTTTGCTATGACACCCCACCAACCTTTGACATAGGGGAAGATGAGGTAGTTGACCATTCCCTAATTGATATGCTTCTATTTGGTGGACCAATGTGTTGTGGTAGGGATGGTATTGACCTTGAGGAGTCCAAATTGCATGAATTGGACAAGGTTGTCTATGA
>JBBBVM010000749.1:0-35439 GCA_037355625.1 Petunia x hybrida | reverse complement strand
CAACGATGGCGATGATCGGCGAAATGTAGGGCCCACTACTTCTATAGCCGCTGATGACTTTAATTTTCCCACTGATCTATCTCCATTCAAGATCGCAAAGATGAGGCCTTCCGGTCAGTCATTTTTCATTTTTTTTTTTAAAATAAATTTCAGATTTATTAATTTTCATGTAGTAAAAGGTGTTTTTTGAAGAAAAAAAAATCTAATTTAGCCTGCAAATCAGCTGAATAATTTTAAAGTATAATGAGTTAGATACTAGATATCTTTGAGGTCGAACTCATTAAGTTCAAATCCTAGAGGCACCTCGAGTAAAAAAGTAGGGGTATATGTAACACCTTAACCTTATGTCCCAGTTGAACAGTGTCACGTAAAATGGGACGGAAGGACTATAGTTATAGCATTATAGACATGAATGTATTTACATGTGTCTCAAGCCAAGGTAGTGACCTATAAAAGATATTTGATTGTCACATGACAAATAATGGAAATGCTACTTACACAGGTCCGCTAATAACGAATACTAGCGGAAAAGTTGGGTTTTGTAATAAGTATGAGCATGAAAGCATCCAAGGAAGAGGGAAGGATTTTATTTGAGGTTGAAAATCATGGATAGAGGTGGTGGTTCTTTCAAAGATTTTTTTATGCAAAAGATGTTTTTGGCTAAACACTTAGTTTTTTCAAATTTTTGACTCTTTTTTCCATAACGATGAAGCAAATGGCTGTAAATTTGTTGCGAAAGTAACTTTTCCGTTACACTGCATAATTGCCACTATTACATACATTTACTTTGATCTAAAAAAATTGCAGAACTTTTCTCAAGGTCATGGGCGTGTTTGTTAAAAAATAAAATGAAGAAGACTTTTCTGGTGTTCTTTGGATCTTTATTTGATATCCCCTGATTTTCATTTTGCAAGATATGGGTGTTCTAAGACAAAATATTCATTTTATTACTTTAGATAAGGAACTGCCAACAACTATTGCATAAATTTGGTGGCATCTGATTGTGGGATCATTGGGTGTGAGAATAATCAAGAACTACAAATAGGTAAAGGGAGAAAAGTGATTGAGCTCATTGTTATAGAAGCCAGATAAAGTGATGTTGTGTGAGTAAGGCATGCAGATGGGAAAGGGGAGGGAGAAGAATCTATCTGAACGGACAGGCGCAAATGGTTTATTATAGATGCTGCAGGCAGTAGGAAGTTGGAATTAGGTTGACTTGCATGCGAAAGTTGAGGCAGATGATTTAGTGATTTGAAGGAAGATCAGTATAAAGACTCATTTACCTAAAAAGTATGACCTACTCCCTCCGTCCCACTTTGTTGTCATACTTTCCTTTTGTCTGGCCCAAAAAATTGTCATATTTCTAAATTTGGCAATAATTCAACTCTAAAGTTACTTTTTGACTCATTTATAGCCACATAAATTCTCATGGCTTATTTTAGGCCACAAGTTTTAAAAAGTCTTCCTTTCTTTATTAAACTTTGTGCCAAGTCAAACTACGACAAACAAAATGGGACGGAGGAGTATGTTTATTAGCTGGAAAATGTTGGAAAAGGCTCAATCTTAAGTTATTATACTTTTGCGTATCATCTTCATGCCTATATTGTTCTTATAAAAAATTGCGTATTATCTTCATGTCTATATTGTGAAGATGAATAATTTTCTTTGATTGTACGTGTTCTTTTTCCTTTATGTGTGACTAGTTGGTTAAATGTAATAAGGTCTTAGTCCTTTATCTAAGGTGTAAGGAAACTGGGTCATGGATCTACAGCAATCTTGTGCTATGGAGCTTTGGGATAGCAGAGCAGTGTTGCTAAGGTGTTTGGAAACTGATTCGTAGATCTAGAACGATCTTGTGCCTTTACTGCTTGGTAAAGGACCTAAGTTGTTTGTGTGACTTACGTTTCTATCTGACGGAAAAGGTGTTCGTCTTCCTTTTAGGCCGTCCTTGGTTCGCTAAATTCGTTTATAGGCTCCGTCATGGGAGCTATGGGGTTGAGAGCAGTATTACTAATAAAGCCATTGACGTTCTTAGCAATATAAACCTGATGACATCATTATAATATCGCAAACACAAGTCAAAGTAGCATGAATGAAGTCTTAGTTACCCTTTTTGAATATAATAAAGGGCAGCGGTGGGCAGACCACTGCATGATGCATCCTGCAATCACGTAGTGTCGGGAGAAGGGCCGCACCCCAGAGGAGTTAATGTTGCTTGCAATTAGCCATAAAGCGTATTGCCAAGGATTTTGGCATTTGGGTATGTTTTAAAAGAATTTTGCAACTGAGAAAGGCAATGACATAGTCTTTGGATTGTTCTCGACTGCCAATCAGTGAAAAGATGAATTACTACTCGCTTGATTTAATATTCTGTTGTTTTTTTCAGTTTTAGTTCTGAGATTTATAAGTTCTCTTGTTCTGCCTGCAGTTCTCAAATGTGATCTGGTGGCTTCACTGAATAAAGAGGTTAAATCCCTAGACGAGGATTAGCTGGATGTTTGATGGACCTCGGTCTCGTATACACATGATTTCTAGGCCAGGTAGCTCACAAAAAGCTAAGTTGATAATGGCGTTCATTTAGGAACTTGACGATTGTCCTTACTGGGGGACTTGATGATAGTGTAATTGATGCCTTACTGCCATGCGTTTACAGGTTATCTTCACAAACATGGAGAAATTGGGAAGCACTCTAAATTGGCCACATCAAATGAAATATTTTCTTCCTTGAGAATTGTAAAACCATAGCCTGTTATGTTAATGGGTTAGCTTGTCATAAACTGTGAGTAGCACCAAATATGTTGTAATTCTGAATTATAAGGGTACAAAATGTTCATGTTTCTTCTTTCCTCTCGTTGGTAGATCTAGTGCAATGACTGTTTTGATCTTTCTTCCATTATACCTCATTTCTCTCGGCTCTCGCTATCATAAAACTTATATCCGAGGGTGTTTAGGTTCGAAATCGCCGAGTTTATACTGGAAACAGAATTTTTTCTTTTTCAGGTAAAGTAGAACTGTTGGCTCATAATCTCTGAGCAACTTAATTGCAGCGAGGGAAAAAATATGTTGCGTCCCAATAGAAACCATTATAATTTGAACATCTTTCAGTTTTACCGTACTATAGTGCTTTTACTTGTAAGTAGCATTAAACACATATTTACATGATACTGGTACTTTATTTTTGGGCGAAGATACGATTGTAGTTGCGATTTGTGAAAAACTTGTTATCTGTGTAAAATTAACATATAAAAATAACTAGAACCAGCGTGTAAAATTATCATTTGAAAAATTTCCATCATCTATTTACTCATTGTGATTAGAAAACATCCTTAAATACACTCTTCTTACCAGCATAACTAAATCTAGTTTAGTTAATTAAAAAACAGTACTCCACTGAATCTAGGTAACATCATTCAAAAGGAACAAGCAAGACTTTTACGCCTTGTTTATTGAACAAAACCACTGAATATTTCATATTAATAGAAAGAATACAATATCCTTGGTGTTTCTGATAAGATATACAATGGAGATTACTCATTTTGGCAATTACGTACACTTAGTATATATACACAAAATTTGGGTTCTCTAAAATTTAAATTTAAATACCAATACATCAGCAGCAGTCATCTCATTGCTTTTGCATTCTCATTCACTTCATCACATCGTTAAACTACTGTCAAATTGATGAAGTCCTTCTCTTGAACTGGAAGTTTGCAACTAAAAGGATCAACCCTTGCTGCCGTTATCCCATCTGTTTGAGGCATCACTTGAGAAGTGGTACATAAGGCAGCTGCTTTCTGAATAAATGGATGCTCAAGTAGCTGCGCTGCTGTCCATCTTCTTTGAGGATCTACTATGAAGCACTTGTACAAAAAGTCTCTAGCAACCTCTGAAACATTACTTGGAATCATAGGATATTCTGTCATAATCTTCCACTGCAATTCTTTCATGTCGCGATAAAGCCACACGTGATTTCCGGTCATCATCTCTGCCACAGTGCACCCTAATGACCATATATCATAAGCCTTGGTATGAAGGCCGCAAATCAAAGATTCAGGGGCTGCATAGAGTAAAGTCCCCTTATTGCTCAATGGACCAGTCACATAAGCCATTGTTTCACCAACACCCACAGACAATCCGAAGTCGGCTAACTTCAACTTGTGAAGGCCGCGTCCATCACCGTTAAAAACCAATACATTAGCAGGTTTGATATCAACAATGAACCCACCCTCTGGCATGAACATCTCGAATACCGTTTAAGAGTTGATACGCGTAGAAACCTATCTCCAATTCAGAACAACTTTCCTCTCCTTGAATGGATTAAATCGTGTAGTGATCCACCACATGCATATTCAAGAAACAAATTATACATCGGAAAACCATTCTCAATACTTATGTCTGATCCAAAATATTGGACCACGTTAGGACATCCAACTAGAGTTGACAAGATTTCTGCTTCCGTTTTGAGTGTAAGTGAACGTGAGATATGAGTGGATTTTACCGCAGCAGCGGAAGCACGTAGCAAAGCAGAATCAATGCGCACTGCATAATGAACTACGCCATAAGACCCAGCACCAAGAACGCACATCTTTCTCCAACAATCCATATTTTCTTCTTAATTCTCACTTACTACTTTCTCTGTTAAGCGAATGTAGTTGATTATGAAAATAGTAACAATATGCTAGCTACCGTTCTTATAGTAAACCCTCAATCCTTACTTGATATGGAATAGGTTTCCTAAGAGTACGTAGCCGCTAAGCTATTGATACCGTAATTTTGATTGTAAAAGTTTTATTTCCTTAATGCTATATTAAAGTGATAACTTCTTATTTCTTGAAATCTATAATCCTTATTTCATATGAAGATGGATTCAGCGTTGTATTCATATTTGGATTCCAAAAGAGTTTTTTCTTTTACAGCACTCAATCTTTTACATAAGACTCTTAGGGTTAATTCTCATGATATTTACATACCAAGGGTTATTTATCTAAGACCAAGTACAACTTACAAAAGATTATTGTGATTATATCAAACCAAACAATAGTTTTTGTTTCTACAACTTACATATTCTACCCTCCGAAAAAAAAAATGTATTTGTAGATTGAGTAATTTTTTCACCATCAAAATAGGTACATATTCTACCAATTGTACTATTTCTGTAATACATAATCCATATTTGACAGGGAGATGATAATTTCCTTTAATTATTAGCCGAATAGTGTATTCACCGACGGAATTCCTAAATGCACACGTATATTTTTCTTATACATTAATTACTTAACTTTCTCCACAAGGCATTAGATTTAAACCATTCTATAATTTAGTGATTTTACTTTTATGTAACTTTAAACAGCTACCTAAATTTACTTGGTACTTTCTTTTTGGGGAAGATACAATTTATAGTTACTCAGTTAGAGTCTAACTAATATTCATTGATGGTGTAATTTTTTTTTCTTCACCTAAAGTCTATACTTGTGAAACAACTTGTTATCTGTGTAAAATTGAATTGTCATATAAGATTAACTTTAGCCTGTGTAAATACTATCGTTGAGAGAGATATATCCTTAATTATTCATTCGAAGATGATCATTCTTTTACTACATATTTTAAGTACTATAGTCTTAAATACTATCCCCTGAAGAACTCTTATTGTATTGGACATTAATGTGATGGGAATGCTAATATTAAATAAGTAAAATCGATGTAGATTTGTGTCAAAGATTCCATTATCTCTATTTACTCATTTTACCAAGGTGAGATCGTTAAATACAATCTTAGCTTCTTTCCAACGTAATTGAATCTAGTTAGTTAACATCATTCATTTGGAACAAGCAAAACTGTTATAGTAATGTATAAACATAAACACTATTCATATTAACTAGTCTCTCGAAACGTGCGTTGCACGTTGTGTCTCATGCTAATTGTTATTTTGTAAACTTAGCATACATAAAATAGTCATCTTGCTTCTGTTAAAACTTTACAAAGGCTGCCTCATGGTATCCAAGTCTCATGGTATAAATTGAACAAGTATATGGCCGAATGCCATCTATTAATGAAAACCCAAAAAGTATAATGGAGAAGATAGCAGTTAGATTTATATTTTAATGAAAATGCACAAAGCAACTAAACTGAGAAGATAGAAAGTGTACCTCTATAAGATCTCCTTAAGAACAATAAAGCAGGTACCGACACCCGCAATTGAACAAAAGATGAGAGTAATTGAATTGGTTTGAATGAGAAACTTTGTGGAGATATTTAAATCCATAATCTGGACATAATTAGAAGCATCACATCCATTCCCTTAGTATGAATGAGTTTTCATAGCTGTTCGAATGTGCAGTACTGTTGCTGAGCATTGCGTCTTATCAGTTTGTTGTGCATCGCGGGTACATATATTTTTATTTTAAAAAAGTTTCGTTTTTCCTTCTTTCTTTCTTTTTTGTGATCTTTGGTATTTTTAGTTTTTTGAATGACATTTTGGTGTATTTTAGATTTTTGAAGGGCATTTTGGTAATCTGACTTTTTTAGAAAATGATGACATGTTTTTATAGTAATATATGATATAGAAATTTTCTGCTCAAGTACAAAATCTGGCTTATGTATTTCACTTGGGAATAAGTGTGGCACATAATTTAGTCTCTATAAAATTATGAAACCCCATCAGCAGCCACATTTCACTGCTTTTGCAATATTCTTAAACTTCTTCTAAAGAGTAACCTTTGTCGTTGTGTCCTGTGGTTTAGGCATTATATCAGAATAACATAAAGCTACATTCAGAATAAATGGATGCTCAAGTAGTTGCTTGGCTGTCCATCTTCTTTAGGATCCTTTATAAAACATTTGCACAAGAAATCTCTGCAACCTCAGAAATATTACTCGGAATCTCAAGTTCTTTATTCATAATTTGCCAAAACAAACTTTCAATGCCACGTAATGTCCAAACCGAGTTCCCAATCATCATTTGTACAACAATGCACTCTAATGACTGTATATCGTAAGCTTTTGAATTAAGACCACATGTTAAAGTTTCTGGTGGAGCATAACGTAATGCCTTTTCCCTCGATAAGTTAATTTTATTTTAAAATACATAATAATTCCTTATTTGACGTGGAGTTTGTAATTTCCTCAGACTCGGCTCTTCTCTATTGTTCCTCTCTTCATTTTCCCCAATCAATTTGCTCCCTATGAATTTGACAACTCCATAATTATAGTGGCAGATTTTCTCAGCTATAAATATAGGTTTTAGCTCTCTTTCCAATTTATTTTCGTTATTTCTCTTCCCAATTTCATTTTCCAAAGTTCTAACATCCAAAAACTTTTTCTACTTGACTATTTCCACAACAAGAATTATGCATATAACAAGTACATTTGATTTCTCAAAAATTCAGAATTGATAAAGAAGATGTTGCGTACTTAGGATCTAGTAGTTAATTGTTATAGGCTTCTTTAATACTTATTATAGGCAGAATACGTTGTTTACCCCCTAAATTTGTCCCAGATTATCATTTTTCCGTCTAAACTTTACGGGCATCCGTTTTACCCCCTTACCAATTTAATTATGATATTAGTTCACACCTTACCCATCCATTCCCAGCATTATGTGAGAGAGTCGAAGAAACGCGTCCTTTCAATTGGCCACATCGTTTAATATCTGTTAAATAATAAAACTAATTATTTACCTTACTTAAAATAAAAAATAACCAAATCATTTTACATTTTTACTTTCACCTTAATTACACAAACAACTGCGAAAAAAACTCTAACCAAATCGACCCAATCTCAGCCTAAGTAAGACGCGATTGGAGGAATTCTAGGGTTCTAATAAGTAAAAGGTATGTCGTCGCCATATTTTTACTTCTGTTTTGCTGCTTAATTATTTCAATTCTAGGGTCCTTGATTAGTCAATTTAGGGTTTAATATTAGGATTACACTTTATTTTTTAATATTCTAGGGTTGCTGCTTTATGTTGTTTGTACCAATTTGTTGATCTGTTGTTCGTTTAATTAGGATTTCTGTTTTTGGTTAAGTATGGTTTGCATGTGAAATTTTTTAGGGCTAATCTTTGATTAGTTGATTAATCGATTTATCTTGTTTATATATTATCAATTTCAGGTTAATATATGTTATTTGTATTGGTAACTTTGAGGGTTTATCATGGTGGTTATGTGGACTTTGAGACTAATTCTTATGTTGGTAACAAATTAACTGATGTGTTCGACTTTGATATAGGTAGGTTATCCTTTTTTGAGTTGAGGAATTATTGTATTGGCCTAAATCAGGATAGGACAACAAATCGAATTTGTATTAAGTTTAACTGGTAATTTACTTGTATCGAAGTGATATTCGAGCTAAATTGAATTCGGATTAAACTTCTATCCTTAGAGTGTCATGTATAGGATGCCAAGAGTGATTAGATAGTCAGTTTTGAGAGCAGTTTGGGGTATGTCCAAATCTGCAGTAGGTGTTTTTCTTTTCTTTGAGCGGTAAAGTTGCACTTGGTAATGAATATAATTCCATTTACCAAAAAAGGTTCTCAAAGGATCATCAAAAAAAAAAAAAAAAGTGGTGCAGGCACTATAAATCAGTACGTTATGAGCAAAAGTGATTCATGGCCAAAGACAGAATTAATTTTACCGGTGGTCATTCAACTATTGCTTCATTACCATAAAGTTACTTTTGTTTTTTTTGTTACCAAAAGTCACTCAACTATTACTACTTTATTACCACAAAGTCACTTTTATTTTTTTTGTTACCCAAAAGTCACTCACCTTTGCTATGATCTACACCAAAGTCACTCTAGCCGAATTTTACTTAAAACTCACCGAAAAAATGACGTGACATGATTAATTAAAAATAATCTTTCTTAATTATTTAATCAAATTTTTTAACCCATTACACTAATTTTATTCAGCCCAAGACCCAAACTAATTTCAATACTAATTAATTTCCCAGCGAGAATTTTACCAATTCTCTTCAATGTCTCCTTGCTTGGTCGCTCATCCACCCCAATAGCCATTACAACATGCTTTCTTGGAGCAATCCTTCCAACACTCATGAAGCTTACTTTCACATTCTCCTCAGATAAGATGTTTCCACCTTTCCGATCATTCTTGACTAATCAACCTGTCTGTAGAAAATGATACTGCATTCTAAGCTCACATCCACTTTAAAAGATTCAACATTTGTTAAATGAGAATTTCCATCTGTAACCTTGCCCTCCACTCTAATCTCTCCAGAATCAATAATAGCACTGGCACACTTGAACTCCACATTAGCAACCTGAACGTGATTGAACTCAAGTTACTTTCTGGTGAACTATCAAGAAGAATTCTTTCTTCGGCAATTCTTAGTCCCTTTGTTTAACAGTACATTAAACTAGGAATATTTTAATGACTTGACACAATTAACTGCAGGGTAAAGAAGTGAAATTGCTTTGGGTCTTGAGTTGGATAAAATTAATGTAATGAGTTAAAGAATTGGGTTAATATAATTAAGAAAAATTATTTTTAATTAATAATGTCACGTCATTTTTTCGATGAATTTGAAGTAAAATCTGGCTAGAGTAACTGTGGGTGTAGACCGGAGGAAAATTGAGTGACTTTTGGGTAACAAAAGAAACAAGAGTGACTTTTGGGTAACAAAAGAAACAAAAGTGACTTTGTGGTAATGAAGCAATAGTTGAATAACTTTTGGGTAACAAAAGAAACAAAAATGACTTTATAGTAATGAATCAATAATTGAGTGACCACGGGTAAAATTATGGGAAGAAACAATTAAATTGAGGTTTATGCTTTTTGGTTTTCTGAACGACCAAAAATTGTGTCAAATCCAAATGTGTTTTACAAAACAAACTTCCCACACCGAGGAAAACAGTTCAATTTTCTAAAAAATAGAAGAATGATTTGGAAATTCGAACATCACCCTAAATCTTTGATACTTTCTTGAGACCTTTGACAACCTTTGAAGTCATCTTGTATATTGTATCTTCAAATCTTTCCATCGCTCTTGGAGGTAAGTTTATTGGCATCAGAATGCCCTTCTGCCCTTCCTTATTTTTACTAGGCATAAAGAAGCTAGCAAAAGAAAAGGCTCGAGGAACCCCGGCATATTTGGGTTCTCCCCATCCGAAATCAACTTTATCGAAACCTACATGTATAATATTTGAAATACCAAAATTCCATGAAGTTGATATGAAAGGACGCCCCTTAATCACTACTAGATCTAAAATACTCCTCATTCGCTTGCCTCGAGAGTATACGTCAGTGGATATGTACCAATAATTCCTGCTTTTGATATTGCTGCTGGAGCAACAAATGCATTACCACAATATCCTAGCGGTATTTTGAGATTTCTGTAACAACATATGTCATACGCACAATTTCTTCAGGATTTAGATCGAGTGAAATTGTTCGATATTTCCACAAAAATGAGGTTAATAACTCAAATCGTCCACTTGAATGATCATGAGTTGGTGAAACTTGATTACGGATAGATTCTATCTCCTCAGTACCAAAGAAGAACGAGCGTTGGATCAATTATTTTTCCATTGATAACCAAGCATTCTTTGACTCAAACTCATGATGCGTGCATGTAATGCGAGGTGGTGTCCTCGCATTTAGGATATCCCTCTGCCAGACAGGTATAATGGAAGGAGTAGAAGCTTTGAATTTCACAAAATCACTTACTGCATTTAGAAATAAAACTAAGCCAATGCCATCAGCCATAGTGTGATTTACTCTTACTGCTACTGCAAATCCACCACAAGTAAAACGGGTAACTGTTGAGAGCTGGTTTTGAAGTATGACAAACAGGAAGGACACTGAGGTTCATGAGAAGAACCTAGTCCTTGAGAGGAAGGGCACGCTTGATCGAAAAGATTACGGGTTGCAAATCCCTGTGGAACTAGGAGTAGTGGTGCGTGGTTGAAGACGAATCCTAGTCAGACTAAGAGAGGCGGTGTCCAGGCTGTGTCTTTGAAGTATGAACAAGAGTTAGACTTCAACATGGAAAAGAGTTACTGCGAATCTTCAATTACCATAATTAAAGAGGATTCCCAGTAGGACTCAACTAGGGTTGCAAGACTCGTATAAAAGCAAGTAGAAGAGACATCCGAAATCAGTTTTTCACAATAGAGAGTTGAGAGCATATAGAGGCGATCTGAAGAACTATCTACGTGGGAAAACTGGAGAAGACAACTGATTTGCATGCAGAGTAATTGAGTCTAGTTCTCTTGTCTAGGTTCATCGAGTTGTAAGTTGTCTTTGTTACAAGTATTCATTGTTTTGTCTATTAGCTTATCTCAGAAGCATATGTATTAGGCAAACTACTCTGTGATTACTAGAAAAAGCTAGAGTTTAGCTTTGATTAGTGATTAGGGTCTAGATTGTAGCCCCTTGGTTACAGAGTTTGTAATCAGAAACGTTGCTCTTGTGTTAGTAGATTCAGTGCTAAAATCCCAGAGTGTGGGTCGTGGTTTTTCTCCCTTGAGCAAGGAGTTTTCCACGTAAAATCCTTGTGTCTTTGGTGTGTGTTTGGAAGTGTGTCCTAAGGGAGAAGGCTGCATAACAACAAACGGAAGAACACTGTTCTACTACAGAAGAACAAGGTTCTTGCACCGAAAATCGGAGGACACTATTCAACCTCCCCCTTCTAGTGTCTATAGGAGGTGCATAAAGTATAACAAGTGGTATCAGAGCAGGTCTTCTCTTGTAAGGCTAACACCTTGAGAAGGATCAGAATGAGTGCACCACCTACTATTACTGAAGGACAGTCGGTTCTGAGGCCTCCACAGTTCAATGGGCAATACTACGCATGGTGGAAGAATAGGATGGAGAATTACATATGTGCTGAAGATTATCAACTCTGGCTGATAGTCTCAGAAGGAAATCTGATTCCCACCAAAATAGTCGGTGAAGGAACCACTGCTACAAAAGAACCCAAACTGAAAGAAGAGTTTGATGAGATGGATTATAAGATGATCGAAAAGAACCACAAGGCCAAGCGGTTGGTCATATGTGGTCTTGGTCCAGAAGAGTTCAATCGAGTATCATCGTATAAGACGGCTAAGGAGATATGGGATGCCTTGCAGGTTGCACACGAAGGAACCACAGAAGTAAAAGACTCAAAAAGAAGAATGTTGAAGAGACAATTTGAGTTGTTTACTATGGGTGAGAAGGAGTCAATTCAGGATATGATGACCAGACTGACCATGATCACAAACGAAATGAGATCGTTGGAGATGGAATTACCTGAAGTAGAGATGGTTGACAAAATCCTAAATGTGCTGCCTGAAGCATGGGAACCAAAAATGACAGCTATCATTGAATCAAAACCCTTGAAATCCATTAAGCTTGAAGAACTGGTTGGAAGTCTGAAGACGCATGAGATGATGAAAGACTCAAGTCTAAACCTGCAGCAAAGAAGGAAAAGACCCTTGCACTGGAAGCAACAGAAGAAACTGATGACTATGTTGATCTTCAATCAGTGGAAGCTGCAATGGTAAGTGCTTTAAGACAAAAACTCAATCTGGGAAGGTTTAAAGGATTTAAACGAGGAAACAAGAGAGCTCTAGCAGGAAGAACATAGTTGATAGTCCTGACTATTCTGGATGTACATAGCTGACAACACCAAGAAGGACTTTGCTCTCATGGCAACTGATGGAGAGGAAGCTGCGCTGCTGTTCAGCAGAGGTAATGTTTTTATCTGATCTAAAGGAAACTTTACATACATACTCTTCTGAAAATTTATTCTAATCACAGCCATATTGATTGAGGATATGAAAAAGAAAAGCTTGAAAAAGATAAATTATTTGAAGAACTGGGTGATCTTAGAACTAAGCACCAGAGTCCTCCCTAGAACAAAACATTGAGCTTGAAGAAACTAATGCCATCTTGAAAGGGCAGACTCTTGTGTCAAACTCCAAGATCACTGAGCTTGAATTGGAATGTAGTCAGTTGAGAGAGAGTAAGAATGGTAAGCAAGTTATGAGTGAAGTTCAAATCTTTCTGGAAGATGAATTGAAAAGGGCAAATGAGATTGTGTATCAAGAAATTGAGAAAAATAGGATGTTAAATCAAAAGGTTGAAAACTCAAAACTTGAACTTACCAGACTTACAAAATGGAATAAATCTTCAGAGGCAATGAATTGGGTTCTTGAAAATCAAAACAAAGGAAAACAAGGATTAGGATTCAAGAAGCCCCTGCCTCCATATAATCCTAAAAGCAAATATGTAGGATTACCTTGTAACATGTTATGCACTTTTTGTGGTAAAACTGGTCATACTAAACAAAGGTGTATTAATATTGTCAAGGCAAGGGCCAAAAATAAGAAATGTGTTTTACCCAAATGGGCCAAACAAGATTTGATTTATCCATTCTCTCATAAGAAGGGACCCAAGCTTGTTTGGGTTCCTAAGGCTAACCTCTAATTGTCTTGCAGGCTGGAGTGAGGGAGAACAACTCAAGCTGGATTCTTGATAGCGGTTGTTCCAGGCACATGACAGGAGATAGAAGAAATTTTCTCTCACTCGCAGCATTTCAAGGAGGCAGCATTGCCTTCGGAGGAGGAAAAAGTGGACAGATAGTAGGCATTGGGAAGATTGGGAGATCCCTGGAGCATGCAATTGAAAATGTTTATTGTGTGGATGGTCTTAGACACAATTTACTAAGCATCTCTCAACTATGTGACAGAGGAAACGAAGTGAGCTTCTCATCTGTAGGGTGCATCGTGAAGAACCTACAGAGTGGAGAAGTGGTGATGGAAGGAAAAAGGGTGAACAACGTGTACAAGGCGTCACTGAAGTCCTTACCTGAAAACAATCTGACATGCTTGAATGTGCAAGAAAGTGACTCTCAGCTGTGGCACAAAAGACTGGGTCATGCAAGTCTCACTCAATTAAACAAGCTGGCCTCGAAGGAACTAGTTCGTGGATTGCCAAGCAGGAAGTTTGAAAACATAAAAATGTGTGATGCCTGTGTAAAGGGAAAGCATGTAAGAACGTCGTTCAAGTCAAAGAAAGTGGTCAGCACATCTAAGCCACTGGAACTAGTACATATGGATTTGTGTGGACCTATGAGAGTAAAGAGCAGAGGAGGTAAGAGGTTTGTGTTCGTGATTGTTGACGACTATTCAAGGTATACATGGGCCTTGTTCTTGGCCTCTAAGGATGAAGCTTTTGAGAATTTTAAAGACTGGGCTGGTGTGGTTCAGAAAAGGCTAAGTCTTGAACTCATCAGTATTCGATCGGATCATGGAACTGAGTTTGAAAACTCAAAATTCTCTGAGTACTGTGCAAGGAACAACATAGATCACAACTTTTCTGCACCAAGAACTCCCCAACAAAATGGGGTGGTTGAGAGGAAGAACAGGTCGTTGGAGGATATGGCTAGAACCATGTTGCTGTCAAGTGGACTAGCAAGAAACTTCTGGGCTGAAGCTGTAAACACTGCATGTTACTTGCTGAATAGGTGTTCCATCAGAGCAATCCTTGACAAAACTCCATATGAGCTACTCAGAGGTAGAAAGCCAAGTATTGCCCACCTAAGGCCTTTTGGGTGCAAATGCTTTGTTCACAACAATGGCAAGGAACCCTTGGGAAAGTTTGATGCTAGGAGTGATGAGGCAATATTCTTGGGATACTCTACTCAAAGTAAGGCATACAAGGTACTCAACAGAAGGACACAAGTAGTAGAAGAAAGTATGCATGTTGTGTTTGATGAATCAGATAAGGAAATAGGAGAAACTGATGCAGATGATCAGGTGATTGGCTTAAGAAGAGAAGAAAGCATAGATGAACTAGAGGACTCGGATGAATAGGAGAGCACAGTTATATCAGATGAAGGAGTCAACTTGACAGGGGGAACTTCTGATGAAGCTGAAGATCAAGAAAGTCAGGAAGAATCTACTCAAGACGATGCTGCAGGTTCTTCTAATCAGATTCAGATCAAGCCATGGAAACATCAAAGTTCTCACCCTTTGGAGTACGTTCTATCTGAACTGGATACAGGAATTATGACCAGGTCAGCATTAAAGAACTTCTGTGCATTCTTTGCTTTCCTCTCAGCCTTGGAACCAAAGAATGTAAAAGAAGCTCTAGAAGATCCAGACTGGATTATGGCTATGCAGGAGGAACTTCATCAATTTAAAAGAAGCAAGGTGTGGCACCTAGTTCCTAAGCCAAAGGACAGATCCATAATTGGAACTAAATGGGTGTTCAGAAATAAACTGGATGAACATGGCATAGTTACAAGAAACAAGGCAAGGTTGGTTGTCCAAGGCTACAGTCAGGAAGAAGGAATAGACTATGATGAAACCTTTGCACCTGTTGCACGAAT
Organism: Petunia x hybrida; assembly: GCA_037355625.1. NCBI lineage: Eukaryota > Viridiplantae > Streptophyta > Magnoliopsida > Solanales > Solanaceae > Petunia > Petunia x hybrida. Next base: position 20,109 of record JBBBVM010000749.1, on the reverse strand, counting down.
GGAAGCTATTAGAATGCTGATTGCTTTTGCTACATACATGGAATTCACACTGTATCAGATGGATGTGAAGAGTGCCTTCTTGAATGGCTACCTGAATGAAGAAGTTTATGTGGTGCAGCCTCCAGGTTTTGTGAGCAATGAATTCCCTGATCATGTGTACAGACTGGACAAGGCTCTATATGGTTTGAAGCAAGCTCCTAGAGCCTGGTATGAAAGACTCTCAGGATTCTTGATGAAAAATGGCTTTACAAGAGGTAAAATTGACAACACACTATTTCTCAAGAAGCAAGGAAAGGATCTACTGGTGGTTCAAGTGTATGTCGATGATATCATCTTTGGAGCCACTGATGAGGAGCTGAGCAAAGGTTTTGCTGACTTGATGGGAAGTGAGTTTGAGATGAGCATGATGGGTGAATTGAATTTCTTCCTTGGTTGCAGATAAAGCAGACACCGGAAGGAACTATGATCCACCAGCAAAAATATGTCAAGGAATTGTTGAAGAAGTTTAACATGGAAGGAGCAAAGGAGATGACTACCCCTATTGCTCCTGGAACAAAGCTGGATATGGATGAACTCGGTCCTTCGACAAATGAGACGAATTATAGAGGAATCATTGGCTTACTTCTTTATCTCACAGCAAGTCGACCTGACATAGTATACAGTGTAGGACTGTGTGCCAGATTTCAGTCAAAACCCAAGGAATCACATCTGACAGCTGTGAAGAGAATCTTGAGATACTTGAAGGGGACTCAAGATTTATGCCTTTGGTATCCCAGAGGAGGAACTTTTGAACTAATTGGTTTCGCTGATGCAGATTATGCAGGTCATTTGGTGGACAGGAAAAGCACTTCAGGAATGGCACATTTCCTAGGTCCCTGCTTGGTATCATGGGCTACGAAGAAACAAAACTCTGTTGTCTTGTCAACTGTTGAAGCTGAGTATGTGGCAGCTGCTTCATGCTGTTCACAATTTCTATAGATCAAGCAGCAACTGGAGGATTTTGGTATCAAGTGTGGGGAAGTGCCAATTTTCTGTGACAACACTAGTGCTGTGAACATTGCCAAGAACCCAGTCCAACACAAAAGGACCAAGCACATTGATATTAGACATCATTTCCTGAGAGACAATGTAGAAAAGGGTCTAATTACTATGAATTCATGCAGGACTGAAGATCAAATCGCTGACATATTTACCAAAGCTTTGAACAAGGTGCAGTTCGAGAGGAACAGGTTGGAGTTAGGGATGACCAAAATACACGGATGACCCAGCAGGTAATCCCCTTGTGATTGGCTAGTTTAGTAGTAAAAGTGTATGTTAGAAACTTGTCATTACTATCTGGGCTAAATTTGTACTTGAATTAGTACTCTTGTTTAGTTGTTTTGAGCACTAGGTACAAATAATGTGATCCCATGAAGAACCTACTATGTACTGAGAAGGAACCAGTCTGAACATGAGGAATCGTGTCCAGGTACAGTCAACTTACTCTGTTTGTTAGTTTTCACAACTGGAACTAAAATTGTCTATTGTACGTGCATCATGGGAGATTTTCCATATTCTCATAACTGTCCAAAATTATAGGAACACATTCCTTTTTAGGATAGAACTCCTTTTTTAAATTGCTTGGACCCCACCTCTTGAAAATGGCTTATTTAAAATCAGTTCATAACCGTCAAATCTCTTAACTTCTCCCGGTTCTCAAAAAGTTCAAAAAGCTGCCTTTCTTTATACTCATTACTTCTTGTCTTCCCTAGACATTGTCACATCACTAAAACCCTTCTCCTTCTACAGCACTCCTTCAATCTCTCACAATCTCACCCACCACTTCCGATTGAACATCAAAATTCTCTCAAGCCCTAAAATAGAAAAACCCTTCAGCACAACTCAGAAATCTTTCCAAAATCCTTCAAGATATCTGAAAGACCACCTCCATCCACTCTTGCTGAAAGAATTGCAAGGGCTCGCATCAAAATTCTCAAAAAGGGGGACAAGAAACTGGTCAAGAAGTTAAAGTCAAGAGCCGTTCTCTCGACAGCCACTACTCAAAGTTCGTCGCAACCGTTGCATGAGGTAATCCCTGACCCTATTTCATCTACACCTGTTGGTTCAGTTGATCTAGCCAGTCCTGATATTGTAGAAACTGAAACCCTAGTCGTTGAACTAGATAAGATAATGGGTGATGAGCAGAGAGACAAAATAGATAGGGGGAACCCATGTGTGGAGGAACAAGAAAATAAAGAGAATGAACTTAGGGAAGATGTGCAGGGCACCATAGATAGTGTGCCTAGAGGCGAGTTGAATGTGGCTGAAAGAATTGAAGAACAGTTTAGGGAACTAGATAATGATGAAACTCTGAGAAAAGATGCTGGTGAGTCAAGTAAGGATGTAAGTGGAACAGGGGTGTGTTTAGAGGGTTCTGTGCCTAAAGGTCCAGAGTGGGGTGGACCTGCTACTGCTGAAGCTTCAGAGGGTTTGGTACAAGAGCCTATTGCTTGTCCAAAACCTGATGGGGCTGATGATGCAGAGTTTAGCTGGACAGAATCGGATGAGGAAGGAAACAAGGAAGTTGTTGTTGAAAAGCAAGAGAGTGACAAGAAAGAAGAAAAATCAAGAAGAAAAAGAAAATTTGGGGTAGAGGATGAGAAGATGACTGGTGAGGAAGAAGAAGATGAGGTGGTGTTTGTAAAAGAAAATAGAGTAGAGCCTGAAAAAAGAAGAAGGTTGGTGAGAGATGGTAAGCCTGTGTTGAAAACTAGATTGGTAGATGAATATAGTGAAGAAGGATGTGACAAAGAGGTTAGTGAGCCTGCTGTCAGGAGAGTTGGTACTAGGTCTGCATTAAAATTGCAGATGGAGAAGGTTGAAAAGCTAGGAAGGACAGTAACAAATGTGAAAGTAAGGGAAGAAGAGAAGAAGAAAGAAGAAGAGGAGAAGAGAGCTGGTGAGGAAGAACAGGAAAGTGAGGCTGGGAGCTATGTGGAACCCAGTGATTCTGACACTGACAGTGAGGTGGAGACTAGGAAGAAAAGAAAAGAAGTGGATAGGGAAGCCTTCTTCTCTAAACATCAGGTGCTGCCAGGCAGCATTCTGTATGATGAAAAGGAGTTTCATATGAAATCCTTGTTGAGAATGATAGGAGATCAGGGTTGGCTGAGCTTGTTTGCCAACAAAGACAGGAAGCTGTTTGTGGATGAAGTTAGAGAGTTCTATACAAATTGCAGGGTGGTAGCCAGGAGGGTGTTTACCACTGTGAGAGGAGTGGAGATTGAATTTGGGAGACCTGAATTGGGAGTGATTCTGGATGTGCCTGCTGAAGGTTACTGCAGGTATGTCAAGCTAAAATGGCCTAAGAGAACAGACAGAGTTACTCCCTTAGATGTTGTGAGAAAGTTTTCAGGGAAACCAAGATTGAGGAAGGAGAGGAAGGTTGAGAAGAAAGAGATAGAGCCTGCACATCAGCTGTTGTTTGAATTTGTGCATAGGTTTCTTCTACCTAGGGGAGAAAGAAATTGTGAGGCTAGTGCTCTTGACCTGACATATATGGATCTGATGGACAGAGGGGTGAAAATTAATTTGTCTGGGCTTGTTATTAGGCACATTAAGAGAATCTGTGATACTGATCAGAAGCCACATTCTCTTGTGCATTCTTATATCATCCATCAGATTCTTGAGCATTTTGGAGTGCCTTTAGAAGCAGGAAGAAGCCAACAATCCATCAGAGGTTTGGGGTTAATGTGCTTAAAAACTGTGACTTCTTCCAAGAAAGCAGAGCTTCCAAAAGGCCAATGCAGGTGAAGCAGGAGCAGTCAGAAGACAGTGAAGAATATGGACCTGATGAGGCCATTGGTGCTGTGCAGGAACTGGAGAAAATGGTTCTTGAAGTTAATGAAGAAAATGCAGAGCTGCACAGACAGTTGAAGGTGAAGGATCAAGAAATTGATCGCTTGAAGATTGATTGCCACAAGTATGAGGCCGAGCTGGTGATGGAGAGGGCCAAGAATACGAAGCAACTTGAGGCACTCGTCAAGCACTTCAACCTTCAGCTGTGATTCTTCCAGTCTTGTCCTCCTATCTCTACCCCTTCCTACTCCACCTAACATCTATTCCTTCCTACTCTCCCTTGATTGCATGATTTGGATGTTTAAGACAATTTTTATTTGGTTGTGTAACTATAAATGGAGTTGTGCTGCTGTCACACTCTGGATGTTGTTTTTAAATTTCTTATGTCTGTGACTGTTTCTTGTTTAAGTACTTGGTTCCTTGTTGGGCCCTTATTTTGATATACCTGTGTTCTTGACACTGATGAGTTGCCTTGTGCTCTAGACTAGATAAAACTGACAGGTTCCTGCAGGTCTTTGAATCTTTTCGATGATGCCAAAAGGGGGAAGAAGGAATGTTGGGGTGTTTGTGACCTAACTCATCTGTTTTTATTGTTCTGTTATTTTTTATTTTTTGTTTTGGTTTATGTCCATTCAAGTTCTTGGGCAACATTTGTTTGTCATCATCAAAAAGGGGGAATTTGTTGAGAGCTGGTTTTGAAGTATGACAAACAGGAAGGACACTGAGGTTCATGAGAAGAACCTAGTCCTTGAGAGGAAGGGCACGCTTGATCGAAAAGATTACGGGTTGCAAATCCCTGTGGAACTAGGAGTAGTGGCGCGTGGTTGAAGACGAATCCTAGTCAGACTAAGAGAGGCGGTGTCTAGGCTGTGTCTTTGAAGTATGAACAAGAGTTAGACTTCAACATGGAAAAGAGTTACTGCGAATCTTCAATTACCATAATTAAAGAGGATTCCCAGTAGGACTCAACTAGGGTTGCAAGACTCGTATAAAAGCAAGTAGAAGAGACAGCCGAAATCAGTTTTTCACAATAGAGAGTTGAGAGCATATAGAGGCGATATGAAGAACTGTCTACGTGGGAAAACTGGAGAAGACAACTGATTTGCATGCTGAGTAATTGAGTCTAGTTCTCTTGTCTAGGTTCATCGAGTTGTAAGTTGTCTTTGTTACAAGTATTCATTGTTTTGTCTATTAGCTTATCTCAGAAGCATATGTATTAGGCAAACTACTTTGTGATTACTAGAAAAAGCTAGAGTTTAGCTTTGATTAGTGATTAGGGTCTAGAGTGTAGCCCCTTGGTTACAGAGTTTGTAATCAGAAACGTTGCTCTTGTGTTAGTGGATTCAGTGCTAAAATCCCAGAGTGTGGGTCGTGGTTTTTCTCCCTTGAGCAAGGAGTTTTCGACGTAAAATCCTTGTGTTTTTGGTGTGTGTTTGGAAGTGTGTCCTAAGGGAGAAGGCTGCATAACAACAAACGGAAGAACACTGTTCTACTACAGAAGAACAAGGTTCTTGCACCGAAAATCGGAGGACACTATTCAATCCCCCCCCCTTCTAGTGTCTATAGGAGGTGCATAAAGTATAACAGTAACCTGTTCAAGTAGCTTATATTTTTATTACAAGTGGAGGAAATTGATAAATACTAGTAAGGAATAAGAAAGGTTAGAAACTGGTAAACAAGGAATAATAAAACTTGAGGTTTGTCTCTGCACTTCAAATTTATTAAACTGGATTATTCAAAAGAAAGAAAATTTTTAAAATTTGTGGTCTAAAACAAGTTATGGAAAATTGCATAGTTAGAAATGAGTAAATTGTTTATACTTTTAGAAAATGTGACATGCTTTTTTTACAGACACAAAAATTAAAATAATGTCAAATAAATTGAAACATAAAAAGTATTAATGGATAAAATTCGAAGCACATAGCAATCTTGAGCAATTCTTTGATGCACATTTCTTGCTTTAGCTTACATTAGCAATTACCTATCATCCTGAGGATATTATCACTATTAATACTCTCTCTTATCCACTTTAAATATCACATTTTGCTTATGCACACCCATTAAAAGATATAGTAAAGTTAGATAGTTATATTTAATAAATCGATGTTTTGACTACATTAACCTTTATCTCTCTTCTATTTTTTGTAAACGGAAACAAATGTTATTGGGAGAGCAAGGGTAAATTGGAAAAAAATAATATATTTTCTTGGTTTTGTAAAACACACTCATTTTAGACTATTTTAAAAAGCTAATTGTGACATTGAAAGTAGACCGGCGGGAATAAATGATTTTTCCAAGCCACCCATCAGTTGACTTTCTGATATGGTAAAACTTCAGTGTCTCTATATATTACACAAAAATGGCCTCTTATTTGGTGCTTGTCTTTGATCTTTTGAGTTTTTTTTCCTGATTCTTTTTGTATGATTTTAAATTGGAGAACAAATATTACAGCTCTGTTTTAAAAGGCAGTTTTGAGACTCGCTCGGGACTCGCCTCGGGGCGGGGCACTTGCAAAACGCCCTGAGACTCTCGGGTGGGACTTAGATCCGTGAGGTTTACGCCTCAAGCGCCCGACGATGCGCCCAGAGCATGCCCAATGCCCAACGCTCGGGGCTCGCCTTATAGAACCTATGCAAATGACCTGTCCAATTTCCTAATTAAGATTGTTCTTCCACAATTTTCTTTAAAAATGAAGTTATATTCATCCACTACTAGAAATCAATGGTTTAACGAGGGAGAGTGGCGAGGGACTTCCCTCTCCAAACGTGTGATGGATAGGGAATTCCCTAGCAAGTGGTCCCTCGGAATACGGCTCGTAGCAGAGCATTTTTGGCGAGGGAATTCCTTCTCAAGCTGTTGTGTCAGTCCAATTTTCTTATTGTGTCAGATAATATACAGCTAAGGAATTCCCTCTCCAAATGCAGGAGAGAGAAAAATATTTTCTTCAACCTGGCGAGGGAATTCCTTCTCCAAGTGTAAAATATATTTGTTTATTCAGTTTTGGCTAGGGAATTGGAGAGGAAATTTCCTCTCCAAGTGTAAAAATTAAATATTTTTATTTCACTTTGCTAGGGAATTCCCTCTCCAATTTCATTAAAAATATTTTTAATAAGGCAAACGGCTAAAGAATTCCCTCTCCAAATATAGTGTACCTGAAACGCAAAAATCAGTAACAATACAAAGCAGCACAACAACAACAGCATATAGAGCAAAAACAGCATATATGTATATATACCTGCGCATTCAAATCACCAAAGCACCAAAGCAGATATCTGTGCGAAGAATATTAGAGAATACGATACAAAGCAGTACAGCAACAACAACAGCATAACAAAGCAATTACAGCAGCACCAACACCAAAACAATTCACAACATAAATAGCACGGAATTACACAACACCACCATTACTAATAAAGTTATATCCGAGCAATTAAACAAGTGTACACACTTGTTTCATATCAACTAACACAAACAAATAAAACACTAAAATAATTCTTAAAAGTACTAAACACGTCCCACTTTCAAGTTTAATTCGACACAAAAATAACAAACTACCGAGAATCATTAATAGTGGTATGGAAGAAATATGTCCAACATTTTTTGTATTGATTTCTTTTTTTCTTCAACATCTTCATCCAAGTCCAACTCCGGTAAATCAACATCTTCATCCAAGCCCGATTCCAGTACCATATCAATTGAATCTTCAATCGTATCTTGAACGATTTCAATTGAGTCTTCGATTGACTCTTGAGCAATATCAATTGAGTCTTTGAGGTTGATATCCATGATAGATCTTGACAGAGGGCTGCAAATTTTGAAAAAAAAGTTAAACCCGTTTATGTTTAAATTTTACCAAAAAAAAGTGAAAAAAAAAAGACGAGAAAAACTTACCAAACTTACCTTGCGATGGGTTGACGGAGAAATAAAAATAGAGTCGCTGGAGTAAGTGGCGTCGACGGTGTAGTAGTGAAGGAGACGATGAGGCAGTGAGGGAGATGTGTTTTGTTTGGTGTGGAGTTGTGTGGAGTGTGCTATATATTACTTACAATGAAGGAGTATAAAATTCTCTTTCCTGATTGGCTAAGGAAGTCCCTTGCCAAATGCCTGGCAGATTTGCAGGTTTTGATTGGCGAGGGAATTCCCAAGCCAATCATGAAAGAGAATTTTTCTTGTTTTTGCTTGGCGAGAGAACTCCCTCTCCAAACAATCCCTCGGAATTGTCCCAATTTCTAGTAGTCGTCTGTGTAGTTTTTATTTACTACATGGAGAAGAAAGTCCCTCGCCATTTGCCTGACAGGTCTGACTATTTTTATTGGAGAGGGAATTCCCTCTCCAATCCGGAAAGAGAAAATTTTGTCTTTCCTGATTGGAGAGGGTATTCTCCAATAAAAGCAGTGAAAATTGTAATTTTCTCTTTCCTGATTGGAGAGGGAATTCCCTCTCCAATCAGGAAAGAGAAATTTTCCCCTTCAGCTTGGCGAGGGAATTCCCAAGCCGGTATTAATTTTTTAATTTTTTTCGTTCGGGCGAGTGAAAGTACATGTTTGGAGAGGGAAGAGGGAATTCCTTCTCCAATGAGAAGGAATTCCCTCTTCAAACAGCCCCTCGGAATAACACTTATTTCTAGTAGTGATCTATAGAAATTCAAAAATTGAGTATAGCTCAATTAACGAGACATAATATTACATGTATTATAATTGAGAATATCATAGGAGTGAATATCATATGTATACTTAATCTAAAAAATGCATAGCCGATGATTATAATATCATCACTTGTTATTGGTCTTCATGTTTTATTTCTGTCACTTAAAATTGTTAGGCTTCAATTATTTTGTAATTTAAAAGTAACTTTATATTTATCAATGAAGAATTAATGTTTTAAATTATAATAGTAATAAATTTTATGGTTTATTCACTTTTTATCGTAACAAATTTTTATTTTTAATTGTTTGAAAGTTAAGGCCTTATGGTTTATTTTTATCTCATAAAAACTGTAATATTATTCAATTTCTTACCATTGTTAAAAAGGTTAGATCTTTTGTTTCTATAATCTTTTTTCTTGTTTTAATTTTCTTAAATTTTTTTTGTATTTTTGATATTTTTTTGGCTCATTATGCTATCTTATTAATTTAAAATTAATTAAAAAATAAGATCTATGGACTTACGCCCCATATGTCTCGGGGCTTACGTCTCGCCCCCATTATAAGTAAAACGCCTCGCCTTGCGCCCCGCCTTTTAAAACATTGTATTACATATATATGATCAAATTGAACGATAATTAATACTGATAATTTTGTTGCTAATAGGACAATCAACGATCCCGTCAGAACCTGGTACATTGTACAACAGATCTTCCAAGTCGGACATGAAGGTTTTATGGAGTCGCCTAGCATCTCAAGCTCCACATCTGCGTAGGCTTCTGTAAACAATATTCCTTCACCATTGCAATTCACCATAAGCTTAATTTCCATTAGGCCCTTCATGAGCTTACCAGCTAATGGATAAAAAACTAGTGTTTTGGACAATGCATCTTTAATCGCCTTAGCAGGATCTATCCCTTCCATTGAAGGATTGTTATTGTAAAACATTACAATAGACACATGAAAACGTAGACCTTGATCTATATCTGAGAGACACTTTATTTCATGAGGGGTGATTGTTGCTGGAACTAGTAGTTCCGACTCACGTCGTATTATTAAAAGCGATAAAAGAGAAGGAAAATGTTCCATTGTAAAGCAAGCAATAACTTTCAGCAAGTTCAAAATAAGAATGATTGATTAAAACTGATGGGAAGGTTGATTTTTATAGATTACATTGACAACCAAATACTTTCTATTCATATCTAATAAGCATGAACCAGAATAGCAGTACTCATGATTAACTTAATATGCGGCAATAATTAATTCTGAAAGTCAACTGATTCCTTATTCTGACGTTCCACTCAAAGAGATGGCTTGCAAATTGCTGTCAAGGATGTGAATTGCGTTCAGATGGAGTATTAATCTGTAAATGATTGGTTTCCTAACTTTTTCCTTTTTTAAAGAAGAAGAGCATGTCATTTGGATATCATTACACGAAGTACATTTAATATGTTTATAGAAACTACTAAAGAGATGTAGCAATATATGCATTGTTCAATGGACAACTAGGAAGGGCATCACTTCTAACTTATAAATTGAAAACTGATGCGAGGGGAGGTAGTACTTGGAGTTAATTCCTAAAATAGTTACTGTACTAATACAAAGTATCTAAAAAAATCAATTTTCTTTGATTTAGGACAAATATATCATTCAACTTATTCAAAGTACCTTAAAAAGTCATTTTCCAAAGTTGTGTGTTTTAATTCACCAAAAATGATGATGTGACATTTTATTTTAGTTCTTTTTATTAAAAATGGACTTAACAAATATTTTAAATTTTTTTAAAAATATCAAATTTAAGGTATTACCACCTCAAAATTTTACATAGTAGCCAAAATTTATTTTAAGGTGTTAGCCACCTCAAAATTTTAGACGTTTGACAATGGTAAATCAAACTTCAAACATTGAATATGAAGTTTGTCTATGACAATTCAAACTTCAAACCTCTCGAATTTTGTTTTTTTTTTTTTTTGTTTTTGTAAAATAAGAATATGCTATGGGAAAAGATTCAACTTAACAGTAAAAACCAAATTTGTTAACCAAAATGTGTAGAAGATATACCACATATAAAAATATATAAAATTTAATAATTATTATGTGCAAAAATATGTAAAAAAACTTATGGTGCTACATTTTTCAACTATAATTGTTGGGAAAGATTGCAAATAACTACATAAGTTATAATTTCTAATTACACTGTTTAGCATATTTGTTGTGGTACCATAATACTATTCCACACTTTGATATTTTCCAATGAGCATTCCTTAAAATCAGCTTAACCGAATGCCAAATTACTAGGGAGTATACTTCCATAATCCCTCTGACCTTATGAAGTTCTAACACTTTCATAGATATGTATAATTAGTATGTGATGCACGATTTACGGTTGAAAGAAATCAAATATAATATTGTGTTGGCCTAACTCTGATTAGAGCAACAAATCGAATTTGTATAAGGTTAATTAACAATTATTCGTATCAAAGCCACGAAAAAGACAATAATCCGAATAAGAAAACGAGACAAAAGATTGAAAACAAAGTATAAATATATTTATGATTTTTCTGAATGCATTACATAAACTTTACAAGGCTATTTATAGCTTTCAAGGGCGAGGGCAGTATTCACTGCACTTTATTGGCCATTACTCCACGTTTAATCGTGGTCTACCCATGATCTCTCCATTTAAGTCGTGGGCAACGGTCTGCAGTTACAGAAGTGAGGGCTCGTTTGTCGTGGAGCAAAATCTTCTATGAGGGGTGAATCTTTCGGCTCGTGATGGATATCTTCGCATCTCCTCGTGTGGCCAGATCGTGGTCATCATTCATTTCGTGCTCGAAGCAACTGGCCTCAGGAGCTGGGCGAGCCTTGGAGAGCTCGTGAATAGAAGCTTTCAACCTCACCCAGCTCCGAGCGTTGTTAATTTAAACCTCATTAATTTTTCATCCAATACAACTATTAATATGCAAATAGTAGGAAATCAAATATACTATTAATATGCCAATAGTAGGAAATCAAATATACTATTAATATGCCAATAGGACATTAATATACACCAGTAATATACCAAATTTAACTATAATATAAAGACGAAGAATAAATAATTCACCCGTAAATTATCTCATAAATAGTTAATTTGGTAATTTTTTATATTTAAAATATTTGTTAGGTCCATTTTTTGTAAAAAGAACTAAAATAAAATGTCGTATCAGTATTTTTCGGTGAACTTTAATGCACAACTTGAAAGAATGACTTTTTAAGGTACTTTGGATAGGTTGAGTGATAATTTTGTCCCAAACCAAAGGAAAGTGATCTTTTTAGATACTTTGTATTAGTTCAGTGACCGTCTTAGGAATTAACTCCAGCATTTCAAATGACAAGTGGTGCCTCTTCGGGAATATAAAGGGAAAATGCTGCTGAGGCAACACTTCAAGTTATCTTGGAAGGCGGGGTAGCACTTCAAGTAGGTCAAGTGGTAGAAGTGCTGCCACAGAAACAATAGTTACTTAAAGTTAGCGGAGACCCTCTTTGCAAAGCATTTTAAACGGGGACAGCCAGGCAAACAACTATCATGGGTGTTATAGTTGTGTAATTCTCCCTAAATCTTGTCCCATGTAGAGAAAATCATGAGAACATTTCCAACAACGGACGGGGCCGGCCCAACTTCTAGACCTAGATCTGCATCTCATCCTTTGGTAAAATTTTCTACCCGCAGGCCACTTTTGTCACTGGTATATAGTTTGAAGTCACTTTTTTTTATTGGTCTTACATGAAAAGCCACTTTTGGAACTTCAATCTTTGTGGGCTGAAGTTCAAACCTTGTGGGTTGAACTTCATGCCTAAATTATGGAGTTTCAACTTCAATCTGTAAGGGCTGAACTTTTAGGTATAGATGCGTAAACTTCAACCCTTGTGGGCTGAAGTTGAACTTCAATCCTTGTGGGCTGAACTTGTGTGAAGTTCAACCAGAAGAATTAAAGTTCCAAAAAAGTGCCTCTCATATAAAATCAATAAAAAAGCGGCCTCAAACTTGCTGCACTTTGCCCCATCCTTTGGAGCACGTTGCTCTATCATTCTGAGCTTCTGCTTATAAAGAGTGTATTTTTGCTCTAAATTGTCGATGTGGGACAAAATGTCCAACCGCTTGGAAATCTCCAAAACTGCTGCTAAATAACGAAACACTCTAAGCCGTCGAAAAATGTAAAAAACCGCTGTTAAATTACTTGTTTTTAGTAGAAGTTGGACAAATCGCCGCGAAAATGTAAATTTAGCGGCACTTAGCCGAACCGCTGGAAAAAACTGATGGAAAAGAACCTCGGGTAATTGGCCTTTTTCTTGTAGTGAGTTTGCGACCTAAAATCATAAAACAATAAATTAAAAAGTAACTAGCTTAATAACAAGACCGACTAATCCAATTAGCAATACATAGTACACTATTTGTTTACCACCAAACATTCATGTCCAAATTTTCATCAAAACAAGTACCATAATAAAAAGAATGACACAATTTTCTTATTAGTACATTTAAAATTTCGAAATTACAATTTTTAAAATAATTTAACTTCAAACTTTTTATTTATCTTTATTGAGATGTTATGTAGCCATACACCTATCTATGACCCATTTTAGACCATAAATCATAATTAATTTTTTTTTCTTTCTTAAAATATATGTCACGTCAAACTATGACTTATAAATTAGAACACATAAAGCATTAATAGTAGGTAATCATAACATGGCAGGCTAACAATAATAAAGTTTGTGAATAAGTGATTGTCTAATAATGAGCAAGGAATATCCGTCTTTTTGGTAAATAAGATGAAACAACAAATCAAAATCAGTAACGTGAATGGGCTTTACATCGCTAATTGAAACAGTTTAAGTTTTTTTTTTTTTAAACAGAACGACCACCATTAAAGCACTTTTTAGGCTGGTGGAAACATCCTTATTAATTGTCGAGTGGGATAACTAATAAAAATAAACAAAATTGTATCTGCTTAATGTAAAAATTGGCTTAATAGATTAAGCGATCGATTTGTATCTTAGGCCACAAATAATATAATTGTATCAAGACAACATCAAAATAACAAAATAATAGGAAAAGTAATGTGACAGTGAAATATACAAGTGAAACCGCTTAACTGGATGCCACAAGGCATGGTTTCCGGCAAGGAGACTTTTAGAATAATTACAAGATAAAAGATAGAAGTAATAAACAGAGAGAAATTGCTTATTGCTGTCAATTATACAGGTAAGTAAGATAATTTTGTCTAGATGTTATACGTACGAGGGGTAGGTAGATTTATATAATGATTACCAGATTTAATTAATGACATGCATTCAATTAGACTATAGGTTCTTGTTGTACTTTATTTCTGGAAGAAGCGGACCCACATAAGGTATTGTAGTGTTCAAGCACCCATTGCATGACTCGAATCAATTATATCTATATATAGAATTTTACATAAAAACCTTTATATACCCTCGTATGCATCCACTAAATAAAGTCGCAAGCTGGTGCATGTGGTTGTGGGAAGCTTTGAGCTCTATGAAATTTTAGGCTCGATTTTTAATTGTTGACACCCAATTTTATCCCTCTTATACCAATTTTATCGTGTCTTGGACTACATTTAATTTTTAAAATGCTATAATAAATTTTCTTGCATTTTTATCCGTCATGCTATTTATCATATTTATTAATTGTGTTAATGGTCGTATTATTACTTCCCGATAAAATTTTTCCATTTAGTTGAGCTCATTTATGTCTAATTGTTATTTTGAACTATTAGTCAAAATTAATTCTTATTTACTAATATGGTACTTTATTTTATTTTCTAACCGTTCCAAATTATAGCACTATAAATTAAATTGTTAGTCCATCACAAAATCAGTCGTTGCTCCTATAATCTCATATATTCATCGCTTTCCAATTCACACATGTAGATTTCTCTATCTCCAAGCCTTAATTATCGCCACATCTGTATTGGGCAAAAGCCGGCTTGTGTAAGCTCGGGTGCATGATCTGAGGTCTAACGAACTGATATACATAAGCTTAATGTTGTTCCGGCGTTCAAATAAAACAGAAAATACAAAATCAAAAATGTACAATCCCGAGCCCACAAGTTGCTTGTGTCTCCTTAAGGAATCTAACCCCCTCACAATTGCTCAAGGTTCACGGGTTAATTCCTCTCAGGATGGAACGAGATATCAGGTCTACGGTAGCGGCACTTCAAACCGTAGAACTCGACGAACTCAAAGTAGCAGAGCAAATCACACGACTTACTAATTGTATGCAGAAAAGGAGAGGAAGCAGATCAGATATTTTTATGTGCGTCTCTGTGTGTTAAAAGACTGATGAAAGACAAATATATATAGCCATGGGAAGGCAGAATATGAAGAGACACAACCTTTCAAATGTGACTGTTACAAAACGACCACAGCTAATGGCTGATTTTAATACATAACGGGAAAGTAGTGGAGGAATGAATAATTCTCTTCAGATTTCCGTTACAAAAACTGGATTAATATTAAATATTAATAATAAATTATTAATTAATTAAGATTTTTAGTTTTTGTTGGTCCAAAAAATTAAGTCAATCAATCATATCAATTGACCGAATCCGAATCCGAAGCCGAAGCCGAGACGAGCGAGCGACGACGACGGCGGCACGAGGCTTTCCTTCTTCTCAATCCTTTTAGGAGTTAAAAGAAGCACTTCTCTATTTAAACCCAACAAAAGCCTTTTCCTCTACCAATATGGGAGAAAATGCATTTTCTAATAAAAGGAATCTTTTCACCTTTCCACCCATTTCCATTCACACTCTTCACATTCCAAAAACCCCAACAATCCCCCATATGAATGGGGAATGGACTATATTATGGAAATATACATGACAGACTTGTGTGATTTACAAGAAATAATTAGATTGCATCGGGATAAGTAGGTTTCCCTTTGAACTTTTCGTAGTGAACATACATCGGATATACTCGATCAATCGATAGATTTGATATGTTTGAATCGTTGAGCTTTGGTGTATACCTAGACAACGTAAGTCACACAACTAACCCTTAACCGTCTTTGGTTCTCACTGTTGTGTTCGTTTCAGCCATGAACACCGTCTGGTTTCATAAGTGCATAGAGAATTGGCCATACATAATTCTCCTTGAAGCGGCTTCCACTTCACACTTACATAGATGATTTCTAAACGTGTAATCCCATAGATGTACACTATTTGATAATTACAATATCAAAATTAGATAATCATTAAAAAATGTCTCTAGCATTTTATCCTCGATACTTGAATATTGTCTTATCACGAGAATGGACCAAAAAATTTAATTTGACAATGTCGGACCGTCATACACAACTTTGTATTCTCCTTGAACCTAGTTCTTGGGATCTCCTGTCTTCTAGGTAGAGTTGTCCCCATGATGACTTGTCCTTGGCCATAGTCCCATTCCCTTCGATTAACACTCGACCGCCTCTCTAGTTAGGCCTTTTGTAAGCGGATCCGACATATTATCCCTTGACTTCACGTAATCAATAGTGATAATTCTCTAGAGAGTAGGTCCCTAACGGTTTTATGTCTTCATCGTATATGACGATTCTTACCGTTATACATGACATTCCTTGCTCGTCCTATAGTCCGATTGACTAACACAATGTATACAAATTGGTGTCAACGGCTTAGGCCAGAACAGAATTTCTTCCAAAAAGTTCCGAAGTCATTTAGCTTCTTTACCGGCCTTATCTAAAGCTATGAATTCAGTTTCCATTGTAGAGCGGGCAATACACGTTTTCTTGGATGATTTCCAAGATACCGCTCCTCCTCCAAGTGCGAAAATATACCCACTTGTGGACTTAGAATTAGTTGTGCCGGTGATCCAATTGGCATCACAATATCCTTCAATAATTGCAGGATACTTGTTATAATTCAATGCAAAGTCTTCGGTGTATTTTAAAATATCCCAAAACACGTTTCATTGCCATCCAATGAGTTTGGTTGGGATTATTCGTGTATCGACTTGGTTTACTTATAGCACAAGCTATATCTGGACGAGTACAATTCATGATGTACATCAAACTTCTCAAAACACGAGCATAATCCCGTTGCGACGTTCTTTGACCTTTCTTCTTTTTAAGAGCAAGGTTTACATCTATAGGAGTCTTTGAAAATCTAAATATTTAAATTTTTCAAGCACACTATTGATGTAATGAGATTGAGACAAAGCCAGACCTTGAGGAGTCCTATGGATCTTAACACCCAGAATTAATTCGGCAACTCCTAAGTCTTTCATATCAAATTTGCTAGTTAGCATGCGTTTTGTAGCATTTATATTGGCAATGTCATTACTCATTATCAACATGTCATCGACATATAAGCAAACAATGACTACATAATTAGGAGTATTTTTAATGTAAACACATTTATCACACTCGTTAATTTTAAAGCCATTTGACAAACATTGTATGATCAAACTTCGCATGCGATTGTTGAGGTGCTTGTTTTAGTCTATAAAGCGACTTAACAAGTTTACACACCATCTTTTCTTTTCCCGGAACCTACAAACCCTTCAGGTTGTTCCATGTAAATTTCTTCCTCCAAATCTCCGTTTAAGAATGATGTCTTAACATCCATTTGATGGATTTGAAGACCATACATGGCGGCTAACGCTATTAACATACGTATGGATGTAATTCTAGTTACCGGCGAGTATGTGTCAAAGTAGTCAAGACCTTCTTGTTGTCTATAGCCATTGACAACAAGCCTTGCCTTGTACTTATCAATAATTCCATCAGCTTTCATTTTCCTTTTGAAAATCCACTTAGAACCTAATGGTTTGTTTTCAGGAGGAAGATCAACCAACTCCCAAGTATGGTTGTTTAAAATAGATTCTATTTCACTATTGACTGCCTCTTTAAAAAAGAGAGAGTCTGAAGAAGACATGGCTTCTTCAAAACGTCCGAGGCTCATTTTCCAAAAGCAAAGTGACAAAGTCATCTCCAAATGAAGTATAAGTTCTTTGACGCTTGCTACGTCTTGGTTCTTTGTCATTTGGTGAATTTTCTTTATTTCCTTCTCGAGGTCGTTTGGGTCTTTCACCAACTGACTCACATTCCTTCTTATAAGGATATATATTTCAAAAAATTCAGTACTATCGGATTCCATCACCAGACATGAATGTCGGGATTTTTTGATTTATGAACCAGAAATCGATATGCTTTACTATTTATAGCATATCCAATGAAAACACAATCAACTATTTTCGGTCCTATCTTAACCCTTTTGGGTTTTGGGACTTGCACTTCTTCCAAACACCCCCACACTTTGAAATAATTCAAGTTGGGGTTCCTTCCTTTCCACTTTTCATATGGAATGGAAAGTATTTTTCGATGGGGAACTCGATTGAGTATTTGATTAGCCGTGAATATATCTTCCCCCCCCCCACAGGTTCTGGGGTAAACCCGAACTTATTAACAAGGCATTCATCATCTCCTTTAACGTTCGATTTTTCCTTTCCGCAATCCCATTGGATTGAGGCGTGTAAGGGGCAGTTGTTTGATGAATAATGCCATATTCCAAACATATTTGTTCAAAAGGAGATTCATATTCGCCGCCCTATCACTTCTTATCATTTTGATCTTTTTGTTAAGTTGCGTTTCAACTTCATTTTTGTATTGCTTGAATGCGTCAATTGCCTCATCTTTACTACTAAGTAGATAAACATAGCAGTAGTGTTTGCTATCGTCAATAAAGTACTCCCTCCGTCCCAATTTATGTGGCACCATTTGACCGGGGCACGGAGTTTAAGAAATAGAGGTTGACATTGTTAAGTATCAATTTTACCCTTGAAAAAGTAAGAGAGAGAAGATTTGAATAATAAAAAAGTTGTTGGTAGGTTTAAAAAGTATGTAGGGCCCAACAAGGGTAAAATAGAGATGATGCATTAAATAGTTGTCAAATAAGGAAAGGTGCCACTTATTTTGGGACAAACAAAAAAGAAAATGGTGCCACATAAATTGGGACAGAGGGAGTAATAAAATACTTCTTCTACCGTGAGATGGTATTGACTTCATGTCACAAATGTTCGTATGAATTAAGTCTAATAGTTCAGAATCCTTTTCAATAGACTTGTAAGGGTGTTTAGTATATTTAGACTCAACACATATTTTACATTTTGACTTTTCGCAATCAAATTTAGGCAATTTCCAAATTGATCATTTTCCGCAAGGTTTTATAATTGACATGTCCTAACCGAGAATGCCATAAATTATTTGATTCAAGTAAGTAAGAAGAAGCTGCAATTTTATTCATAGTGTCAACGACCATTACATTGAGTTTGAAAAGGCCCTCAATCAGGTAACCTTTTCCTACATACAGCTCATTCTTAGTTATTATAAATTTGTCAGAAACAAAAACAAACTTAAACTCATTTTTAACGAGAAGTGCAGTAGACACCAAGTTCTTCCGTACTTCAGAAACGTGAAGAACATTGTTCAGAGTCACAACCTTGCCAGATGTCATCTTGAGGCATATCTTTCCATAGCATTCAATTTTGGCCATTGCAGAGTTGCCCATAGAGAGTGTCTCATCAGGTCCAGCGGGAGCATACGAAGCAAAGGCTTCCTTCACAGCACAAACATGGCGGGTGGCTCCTGAATCAATCCACCATTCTTTAGGATTTCCAACCAAGTTACATTTTGAAAACATAGCACACAGATCAATGTCTTGCACTCCTTAGGCCAATTTATTCTCTTCAACCATATTGGCTTGACCTTTTTCCTTTTTCCTGTCCTTGTCCTTCCTTGCAACACGACAGTCTGTGGACTTATGTCCACTCTTGCCACAGTTGTAGCAATTTCCCTTGAATTTTTTCTTGCTAGGGTTGGTCTTCCCTCCAGAAGGCTTCTTTCTCTTATTCTGATTTGGATTATGCTCAACAATATTCACTCCTGCTATTGTAGCATTTCCACGAGCCTTCTTTTCAGCAGATTTGTTGTCTTCTTTAATTCTTAAGTCGTACAATTAAATCTTCAAGGGTCATCTCCTTGCGCTTATTTTTCAAGTAATTTTTAAAGTCCTTCCATAACGGAGGCAAATTTTCAATTATGGCCGCAACTTGAAACGCCTCATTAATCATCAACCTTTAGCAAGGAGATCATGGATAATGACTTAAAGTTCTTGGACTTGGGATACAGCAGATTTGTTATCCACCATCTTATAATCCAGAAATTTGGCAGCCACTAATTTCTTCAGTCCAGCGTCTTCAGTCTTATATTTCTTTCTAGTGCATTCCACAGTTCTTAGACATTTCAACATTACTATAAAACGTTGTACAAGTCATCTTCCAAGCCATTTAGAATATAGTTCTTGTATAGGAAGTCAGAATGCTTCCAAGCCTCAATCACAAGGAAGCGTTCGTTTTCAGGTGTTTCATCAGTCAGGACCAGAGCATCCTCCTTAATAAACCTTTGCAGGCTTAAAGTGGCCAGATAAAATAACATCTTTTACTGCCATCTTTAAAGTCCACACCAAAAACTTTCTCGTCTTTTCTGCAGGTGGCATAACCATTGCAGTAGCAGCACGGCTAGACCCTACAGCCTCAGAAACTGTGGTAGCAGTAGTACTCAC
>JBBBVM010000748.1:0-109136 GCA_037355625.1 Petunia x hybrida | reverse complement strand
ACCGGCACATACCTCGGTCGAGTCACAATCTCGCTATTTATAACAAACAATAATAGCAAGTAATTCACATCATTAATCCTAACCATTGTTAGGTATATATATGCGTACATGAAGCATACTAGCATGAAGGAAGAGTCCACAAGCACAATAGAGGTCAAGTCTCACTTACCTCGAAATTTGGGCTCAAATGCCGGGAAGAATCTCCTTTCCCGCTCGCCTTGTCCGCGAAGGACTCTCCGCTAGGTCTATTAAGACAAGATATAGCACATATGAGTGCTCAATTATAGCTATTTAAGCCTATAGGCATCCTAGGGTAAAAATTACCAAAATGCCCCCGGGTAGGGCCGAGCCCTAAATTTACAAAATGTACTTTTCCGGACTCCCCACGCTCCCGTGAGTCCAAAAGTACACTTAGATTCCACATGCGAGCCTTGCTCGATGTCTTTCCCCAATTCTTAAGAATCTAGGGTTCTAACCCATTTCCAAGAATCAACCCTTTGATTCTTGTGTTAATCAACATAAAGATGGATTGAAAGGGCTTACCTTAAGTGTAAGTATGATTGGGTCTTCAAGAAATACCTAAAAATCGCCTCAAGAGCTCACCAAATGATTTTTATAAGTTATGAACCGAAATGGCCTTTTTATAGCAGTTTTTGCCTCTGTGACAGCTTCTTTTGAAAAAATCATACCTTTTGATAGTAATGTCCAAATGACCTGAAACCAGTGCCATTAGAACCACAACTCAAAGGGCTACAACTTTCATGTTTTGAGTTTTTCCTAATTCCTTACGGATTGGCTGGAAAATCAGCTTTTATCCGGCTGTTTTCGCCAAAACAGAACAGAAAAGTCGCACCAGATTTTCTACTGTTTTAGGGGCAAAACGGGACCCTACGAAGCTCGGAATGATCCCAAATTTTGCACACAAGTCATAAAATACTTGGGTGACATGCTCGTCAAGACGAAACTCAATTCGGACCTCCAGAACTCAAAAAGTGGGTCCCACGGCAAAGGTTCAAATTTCGACTTTCGCCAAAATAGCGAAATTTAACCAAACGACCTCGGAATCCAATTTCGAAAGTTGCTACAAGTCACAAATGACTATACGAACCTAACGGAACTTTCGGATTTCTCATCGGAGCTCAATTGCTCAAATCGAGCTCGGAAACCTCTTTTAACTCTTTTAAACTTCCGAAACGGGGACTTTATCAAAAGTCCTATCAAACGAGGTCCGTTTTCAATTTTGAAGGTTGCTACATATCATAAATGACGAGACGGACCTAACGGTGCGCTCAGATTTTCCATCGGGGTTCGTTTACTCAAAACGACCTATCGAAACCCCAAATTCCTTTCCGGAATTTCATAAACGGATCCTTTTCTCGAAAACCTATCAAACGGACTCCGTTTCGACTCAGATTTCACAGACGGGTCATAAATGATCTAACGGAGCTTTTGGGACTGTCGACACGCAAATCGAGGTCCCGGATCCGTAACGACTATTTGAGGGTCATTACACATGGAATGTAGTCCTTATATTAGAAGAGAACGGGAGACAATTTCTCGTAAAGTACGCCAGCAAAAGACCTTCACGATAGGTTTGTGCCTTTTGCTCTTTTAGTTTTTTGCGGCTGTGATCATGGCAACCCCGGAGCTGCGCTTGTATTTTCTTAACCATACGGTCAACATGGTCTCCTCCACACCGGTACATACCATAATATCTAAACTCAGACTCTCAGAGGAGATGACAGAATGGGCCGGGAAACTGGAAGAGTATGAAATTATCTACCAATCCCGAACAACCATCAAGTTATAGGAACTGGAAAGTTTTACATCAGACTTTGTGGAGAAACTCAAGCCAAAGTTAAAGGAGTCAATCAGAAGCGAAGAAACGATCGATCCCGAGCGTTGGGAGATCAACATTGATGTAGATCTCAAAGGGGAATAAGCTGACCTCGATATTTGGGTCTGGACACCTACTGGGATGGTCTTCCACAAGACAGCAAGAGCTCAAAGCGACAAAAAGCAGACTATGCAGCCATAATTCAAGCTCTTGACTTAGCCTACATACTGGGGCCTGGAAGGTCACCCTCTTCATCAGCTCCCAATTGGTCGTCGGTCAAGTCAAGGAAGTTTTTACCACAGAAGGCATCTGCACGCCGGATCGACAGGAGAGAATGAAAGCACTCTTGAAAAATATTCAGACATGGGAGTTTATTTATTGGGAAGGAAGCTCAAGCGATGCCGAAGCGTCTGAGGATTCATACGACCATCAGATAGTGGTTGAGTTAACCCTCGTGGACTTGATAAACCTTGAAGTTCCAGATATAGGATCCGTCATAGGGCAGCGTTGCGCGCTGATCAACTACCTAAGCAAAGGAATCCTCCCCGAAGACAAATCAGAAAGCAGATTGTTGCGAAAGCAAGCCGTTTATTATTGTTTTATTGGCACAGAGTTATACCATTGGGTTGTCAGCGGCCTAGAGGTAAGATCTCCAGACTCAGCACCCTCAAGTGGGGAAGCCCAAGAACATGCCCCCGAACCTTCCGAGGATCGAGCATAAAGTGTCTTTTGCTTTTAAAAAAATATTTATTTTTATGTTGAGTTCTTTTTAACTATGATCGCAGTATTTTCATACTCATCAATCATGTTACGGGTTTTCACCCACATCTCAGGCCTAGCGCCCCTCTATCAATAAACTACTATTTTACTTAGTAAGTTTTACTTATTTATTCAGATCCATCTACGATCCAACTATTCATAGCCTTGGCCAGACCTAAGTTGACGTAATACACTCACTTTTTGCTACAAAAAATAGGGTACACTACTCTCTTAGAGCTAGAATTACTCGTACGTTGAACTCGTTAATTCAATAACTGCACTTACATGCCGACGGGGACGCCTGTTCGCATAGTGCCAGAAAGTTTTAAATACTTGATTCACTAAGCAGAGACGTTCGAAGTCGGACGCAAAAGTGTATGTTTCCACACGGGCTAAAGTCGTCCCATTATGGGCGCAAACTTAAGTCGCCACCTATTAACACAAATAAAGCGCCCTTTAGTGTGGACACCCATCTCTGTAAGACACTAGCCTAGAAAGGCACACAAAACAAATTGTTCATTAATAACAAACAGCCCGTAAGCTAATAACATACAATTAGTTCTTTCTGAATACAACATTTGTTCATAACAATTGTAAAAAAAAAATGGAAGAGAAGAATAAAAATAGAAAGCTCCTTAAGATTAACATGGCTGAAAATCCTTCATCTAGATTGTAGCTACAAGCCCTAAATAGTCTGGAGTTCTTCTTTTCTTCTAGCAGCCCGAGATATGTCAGCTCGAGCATTCCTTCAAGACACGCAGCTGTTGGTACAACCAAAGCCTGTGTGCTTGATCAAAGCAAGGGACCTTGGAAGCGTCTGACTATAGGCCTAACCTCCTCCATCTTGCCTACTGAACTCGAAGAAAACTTGAAGACTCACCGCACAGCTTAGAAAGGAAACTTGACCATCCGAGTCAATCTGAATTGGTCAAACCAGAGTTTACAGCCCCGCATATCTTCATGCACAAATGGGAGCTCACCAAGGATGGAGAGGCTAGATCTGGGAACCTACCATAAGGGAGCCTCCTCCCTCGGGTATCCCACAACCAATAGCCGATGAGGCATTTCAACAGCGACACAACCGAACCAGCAGAACCAAGAGACAGCCCAAAGCCTTGAGCGGAGTTAGAACTTGGTGACTCGTTAATCCGCTCATGACCCGAAGCACTGTCCTCTTTCCCGCCATGGAGCAGAATAAAAAAAGTAGGGATCAATCCTACTCAGTCAAAGAGGCTATCTAAGCACCAGAGAAATCCCTGTGGAGAAGCCGCATGACAGCTAAAAGGGCTAAGCGTCTTGACCCCGGATGACAAGAAGAGTATCACAGCAAACCGCTGTGTTAGAAGATGAACGCACCGTAATCAGTGCACATGACACAGTGAAGACATCCCAAAGGACATCATTAGAATCTCGATTAAACTTCATGACTCGGGGGACTTTGTTCATTCCTCTACGGACGAAGAAAGAAAGGAAGGTAACTGCAGATGAGTTTCATCCTATATGTCCCTCATGAATCATCCATTCGGAATGAAGAAGACTTTCTGGAAAATCAAACCAGGATCGAAGGCAAACATTTTTGAAGAAAGAAAAGTTTCTCACTATCATAAGAAATTGTTGAAGAAGAGAATTATTTTCTAAAGAAGAGTTTATGATCTCTCTGCAGTCACGAAGTCCCTATTTATAGACATAAAAGAGATAAGAATGACACATGAAATGGTCAACCATCATTATTGCTGGAGATATAAAATGATTCAGAGCAGTTAATAACAGTTCTTGGAAAGGTTCATGGAATCGGTGTCAACCAATCAGATGAAGGCACACGGAGTTCTCGAAGAAATCAACATCATTCTTCGTCAAAGAGACTGCGAGTCTCAAGGAGTCAGTGAGATATCTTTTCACACCCATCTTACATGTTGCTTTCACTTCCTGACTGCTTGTGTCAGCACTCAGTAAGTGGAGGAATTGACTGTGTGGGCAAAAATACGCCACCTACTATTACGGGGATACGAGTCAAGCTGGCGAGAGTAAGCCTATCTCACAAGTCACCGAACATAGAGGATACACGCCCGCTCCTTGGGCCAACAACCGTTCAGGCGGCATGGCTATAGGACGCAGGGCATACATCCTTCCACCTTCGATTTACAGTCTCCTAGTTATGGTTTCGTATACACCACCGCTTTGAGTTATAGGCTCATAGGCTTATTAGTCTTTATATTTTACCTTAATTAGGACTGGATATCCACTAATATAAATACCCTTTTTACATTGTATTGTACAACAGAGAGATTCACCACAGAATTCGGCTATTCTCAAGGAATAATACTACTTTACTTTTCTTGCTAATTATTTCTCTCTTTTATTTACTTACTTTTCCATCGTATTTACTGTATTTCTTATGACCTCATTCTAAATTAATTATTTAACCTAGGGGACCGATTTAGGCATAAACAACTCACACTAGCACGGTCGCGCAGTAGCTCGCACATTCGCTTAAGTTTAAGCTGACCTCGAGGGTGGGATCGCGCCTGGTTGTTCGCGGCCGCGCTGAAGCTTTTCAGCTCTAGCTTCATTTTCTCGATGTTTTGCCTTGGACTATGCATTCCTTATGTTTTCCCTTTTTCACAAGTAACTAAAAACTGGTGGAAATGTGTGAGATGATAAAAAAAAAATAAACAAAAACTAATCTACCCTAACATACAATAGAAAACAAACAAGAATTTGAAAGAATTCGGGTTGCCTCCGGAAAAGCGCTTTACTTAACGTCTTGACTTGAAGGTACCCATCATGTTTTTCTCTTCACTTGGTGAAAGTGAATTTCCTCTCCAACATGGGATAAAGTTCATTGATGTGCTTGTTGACACCCAATTTTGTCCCTCCTATTTTTCAAAATCAACCGTTCTTGAATTTACACGCACTTGTGTATCCATTCCTACCTTGTCTATTATCTTCAAAATTACCTTCTCATAATATCCTGGCAATTAAGGCAATTTTCAAAAGCATCGTCTCAAACCATAGCTATTTTGCAATTTTCTACAATTACTCCTATTTTTGACGAAACCTTCAAAATTGTTTCAAGCCTCAAAATTACGATGTTTAGGCAATTTAGCCTTCGTAGCATTTTAAAATTAATTTCCTAATTTTCCTATAATTTTCATATCATTCTGAATCCATTTTATACTATTTTATACCATTTTATACCTATTTTATACCCATTTATATAATATTTATACATATATACACGCATATATACACAAGGCATACACATCAGCCCATTTTTTACATGTCATGCCTACGCGGATTGATCCTGATCGTCCACGTAGGTGATCCAACGGTCCAAATAAATTTCCTTTGTTTCTACACCCCAAAACCCCCCAAAATATTTCCCATTTTTTCCACACCCCTGTCCCGGACTCTCTCTCTCTCCCTTTTGGCGATTTCAATAGCCACCGCTGTCGATGGCCGTTCCGGCTAAATCAACTGGTGAAAATTGGGGAAACTGGTATAATTGGACTCCCCTCGTCGTCCGCAACACAACCCATCCAGTTTCAATGGGGTTTGGACGAAGGATAGCTTAACCCTAAGTCACTACTGTTAAAGGCCGATTCCGGCCAACTCCGCCGGCAAAATTGAGAACAAATAGTACCATTGTGTTCTCCTCACTGTCCGCTACAAAACCTTGGTGCTATTTGGGGTGTTTCGACGGAGGACAAATTTGACCTCTCATCGACGTGAGTTTCTGTCATCGGAGAAAGGTACGCCGGTGACTGTCCTTACTATAATTATTTGACACCAGTGTGAGAAAAGGGGAAAAAACCCTATGCATGACCTGAATCGGGTCAATTTGAACCCGATTCCAAAACCTAAATAGGTAATCTCCCTTCTTCTCCTTAATATTTTAGATTCGTGAAATTCATGCCTATACTTGCCTATATTTTCTGTGTATCAACGTGAGTATGTGATTACTTGCCATTTTAATTAGTTAAAATCCATAGGTTACTATTCATGGTTATCTCACTGATTGAAGTTAAATGTTTCTTTGAAACCTCACATGACTGTGTAAATAGGCTCATCATTTAGGCCTTAGGCCATCTCTGTTAATTCTTAGTGAAAATCAGGGGCAATGCCTAAACTGTCTATGTTCATTCTTGTTCGAATTCAACTTCCTACTCTGTCAAAGAGCATGATTTCTGTGATTAAATATTTAAGATTGGAATGATAGTTTGATTGGCATAATAAAAGGGTCCTGCTTGAATGGATTTAAAATCCTGGATTAAATATTTCGAATAGGAGATGACTATACCTAATTTAATGAATCTTTGGAAATTTGAGAAGATGATCATGATATTTTCAGGCTCCTTGACTGATTTTTGAACCTGGACCTCTTTGTATTCAAAAGAAAGGAATCCCAGGGATTGGGGAGGTTCAATTTACCTTAATTTGAGATTTTTTTGATTGGTCTAAATATGGGAAAGATACTAGACTGATTTCCCTAACTTTGGAAGTAATATTTCTTTGCCTTCTTTGTTTCTTTTACCCGTTAAGGACTCCCTCACACCTATTTAAACTGACTTCTTTTCAACCTAGAGGGATAGGTTTTCTGAGACTAAAAACTCAGAGACAACACTAGCACACTTAGCAAAATTCTGCATAGCTCTTTACCTTCAATTTTTCTGGACTCACTGGGAGTCATCACTGTCTGTGCTGATCCTGCTCTTCTTTTGCTGTCTATATTCATTTTAATTCCACAAGCTTTCAGAAGGTAATCTCTCACCCACTCCTATTTGTTTGCAACTATGTATGTCTACATGTGCTTATCCTATTTTTGTCTCTTTTAAACTACCTGCCTACTTGGTCTTGTTTTAGTATCTGGGTGCACTGGTCATCTTAAAGGAACTTAGGCCTTTTTGAAACCTTACCTATGTTTGCTAATGAAGGTGAAATCTAAACAAGTGAGACTGTTGCTCAAACTCTAACTAACTAGGACACCTTAGTGTGTGTATGTTCTCTTAATATGATCTTGCCCCATCCCTTGTTTTTTTAGATCACTGGTATGACTTACGTATGCTCTGAACCTCTGTGAAATACATCAAAAGGTGCATTTGACTGCACTTACTTCTGGTAGACCTCTCTTTTGCCTAGGTCTTTCCCCTTTCCCTTTCCCTGGTTGATTTTTAGTTTGCAGGTTATTTAGAATGCATTAACTGACCAAGCTATGGCCTGGTACTCCTTGAGGCTTGAGAGAGTCAGGATCTGGACTCTTTTTTAAGTGGATTCCAGGACTGTGGTGATTAGATTTTGATCCTATGGCTGCTTATTGAGTATAACTTGGAACTCTAGGAGAACTAGACAACTTTGAACTTGTGGCTTGTGTCCTCTCCCTTAGAAACTGCCCCAAACTTGTATATTTACTAGGTACCTTGTTTGTATCTTCTTAAAACAGGGATGCAACCATGAGGTTGTGCCAAACTGGCTACCCAGGGGCCATTTTCTTACTCTTTTCCTCCCTGTATGCATTGCATCATGTTTAAACAATAGACTAAAAATGGTTCTGAGTTATTTCTTTGTGAAAACTGACGACATGATTTAATTGCCACTTTTGTTGAGGATCTGTACACTTTAGGAGCCCAAAAGCATGATTATTTAGTGTTACTAGCTAAATTTTTGGTAAACGGGAACTATATGTGTTCTACTTATAAAAATTGGACCTTTTTTGTTAAGAAGAAGGCCTTTTTATGTGTTTTTACTCAAGCAGACTAGGCCCATAACGTTTTCAGCCTCAGGCCTTTTCATGTGTTTAAAACTGTTTCTATTTTTACGCAAATAGTCCAGGCCCAGTAAACCTTTCAAAGATGGCCTGTATACGTATATAAAATGTTTTTGATACTCAAACACTCTTATACACTAATCTAATGGTGTGTGAGGGTGTATAAAGTTCTTGGGGTCAGTTGTACACTTTCAAATGATTTTTCTAAAGATACAACGATTGCTTAGGACATATAATTGCATGCCTATATCTATATATAAGTACTGTTATGTGCGATAGCCTTTATTTGCTCTTGTGTGCTTCTGTGAAGTCATCTTTCGAAAACAGCGCCCCTTTGCCTATAAATATTTCTAAATCCGACCCCTACACAAAAATGACCATTAAGGTTAGGGCTCGGCAATTAATGACGAGTCATACTGATCCTAAATGAGCCGATATTTTGTTTTAAAACAAACCCCTTTTTGGTCCCTTTCGCTAACAAATAGACTATTTAAATAGATAATCTTCTCTAACATGTTAGTTGTGTGTACAAGTCAAGATTAAACACCTATAACACTTGTTTACGATTAGGCTTATGATATTAGAGGCCGTAGACACGACTAGTCTCAAAACCTAGGCCGAATGTGAAAACTGTTTGTATGTGTGTGTAGAAGCATGTTATATCTTAGCTCAAATGTTAAAACCAAGTTAGTATTCATATGATAATATACACTGTTTACATCCCAAGATTAAGACTCGGACGGTAACCACTTTTTGGTGGGACTCGGGGAAGTGCCTAACACCTTCTTCCCTGAGTCACTTGGACTTCTTACCCGTATAGAATCTCTGAGGCAGACTAGTAGACCTTTTGAACTTAACTTTAGGTGCTTAGGTGACCTAATACGCCTTAGAATCTATATTAGGTGGCGACTCCAAAACCTTAACTCAAACGAGTACACCCAGTCAAATCCGAAACCCGACTCGCCTCAAGTTGAGTCCAAAATCAGGTATGACAGAATGGCGACTCCGCTAGGAATACTCAAAGTCCTAACCACAACGAATCTTTATTTTTGGGATTTATTTAATTATTATCTGTTATTCCATATTATCACTATTGTACTAACTTGGTTTCTTTTTTGTTTTTCTTTCTTTACTTTATTTATTTATTGTATTACTTATGTGGCATTTTGCATATTTCATTCATACTCCCCCACTCCTGGAAACGACACTTCACACACACATGGCGATTACGTGGATTCAACGGTCGCTTCACCACCAAAACACCTTTTAAGAGGGACATGTTGGAATATAGTTGGTCCGTGGTACAACCAATAATTTTAAATGATCCCACTCCTTGGTCGTCCGCCTTGGGGAACCGTGTCTAGAAATTACACCACTCTTCTATTGTAATGAGCATGCATCATGTCGTAGGAGGGGCTCCCTGTGAGCCGACTAGTTTTCAACTTGTCCAAACTACCTAAACGGGTTTTTCGGCCCCCAAAGGGACGTTTTGACATGATTATGTGTATTTGAGAGAAAAGAAAAGAAAAGAAAAGAGAAAAAAAGTGAGACGAGAATAACAACGCATTTTGATTTGTTCAATTATTCTCAAAGGGGACGGGGTTTTAAATTTTATTTCTTCTTTTTAGGTCACGACGAGTCAAAAGTTACATCATTTTGGGATGACTATGGGCGCACCTCCTTTGTTAACCAATTGGTGGAACAATTTGTCACAAGGAGAGAAAACTGAAGTACATCAACACCTGGGTCATTTGGTTTCATTACTGGAAATGGAACAATGTAGAGAGATGATCGAAGCAGTGGTGTCATTTTGGGATGAAAAATTGAACGTGTTTAGGTTTGGGGACATTAAATTAACACCTTTGTTGGAAGAAATAGAAGGTTTTGTGTCACACTCGGGGTTAGACAAACATCGTTGGCAAGGGGGTCGCATACTAGCACCTAGCGTCCCCACGGCTGACGAGTTTCGTAAGAAGTTAGGGATGGTAGCAAGTGTGGACGTGGGATTTTTACGACAAAAGAAGATCCCCTTTTCCTATTTTTATACTCGATTTGGACATTTGAGGGCGTATGATAGTCATAAGAAGGAGTTTAAATCCTATGGTGATTGGAGGCGGGCTAGACCACTTGCATTTGCTATTAGTTTCCTGGGAGTGATGGTTTTTCCTGAAAGTTCAAGTCACAACATATGTTCAAGACTTGTCATGGTTGCCGACGCAGTGTTCAACGGGATTGATGGTTATCGTTATACCATAGTTCCTATGATAGTGGCAGACATTTATCGAGCTCTGGGGTGTTGCAAAAGAGGAGCGAGGTACTTCCAAGGGTATAACCTTTTACTACAAGCATGGTTCAAAGAACATTTAGGGAAAGCGAGAGGCGCACAAGCATTGTCCAAACCAACTAGTTGTAACTACTTGATTGGGGAACGGTATGGGGTTCCAAAATTCAGACAGCCAAGTAGCACAGAGAAGTGGGAAAAATTGTTCGAAGACATAACGGAGGACTCAATCCAGTGGATGTTCACTTGGTTTCCTTCATCAGATTTCATCATTAGTTCTGAGAAGGCATCCTTTGTAATACTTATGGGTTTAAGAGGCCTCCAACCCTATCAACCGCTAAGGGTAATGAGGCAAGAAGGGAGGAAACAAATCATACCATTGATACCGAACACGAAAGATTATCAGTTTGACTACATTCAAAATATTGTTCCACGGGTCAAAAGCATTAGGAAGTCATGGGAAGGAAGACAAGTCATGGAAGAAGCATCTCTAGCACCTGATAGATACAACGCTAGATGCGAACCGAACTACAAAAGCTGGCTGCGCTCTAGTGTGGAGGGAAATATGGTAGTAGGGCCGAGTCGTGGGAACAACATAAGAGATCGTGAAGAGGAGGCTCAAATCCGGTACCGAGAGTTCATGCTGAAGGCTGTCAAGATAGATAAGGAAAACAAAGAAGAGATCGAAGTGTGGAAGAAGCATACATTAGAACTAGAAGGAAAGATAGAGGCATTGGAAACAAAGCTTGAGCAATGGAATTCGGAGTACGTGGAGGTAGACATCTTACACCTGGTAGCAGCCAAAGGATACTTAGTCAAGGCTATGGAAGAAGTCAAGGAGATTACACGAGAAGCAAAGAGAGCTAAGATGGAAAAGGAGTGTGCTGCCTAGTCAAAACTGTCATTTCTTCTTTTGTATTTTTAATTTTCCAAAATTGTTGTCATGTACTGATTTATAAATTTTGGGGAATTTATGAGAATAATTGGCTACAAAATGCGTATTTATTATTTTTGCATAACGATAAACCTAGGAAGGCTGTACGTCCTTGGCACGTAATAGTCCATTAGCAAACCTACGCCAAATGTCAAAAAGGGTTTTTAACCCGAAAAGTGACAAATTGCATTGATTCGAAGAAGCGTTTGCACAAAACATTGATTGTCTGTTTGAACATGATCAAAACTATAAGGATGTTTTAGTTTTTACCTTTTCTTATTTTGTTTTCAGACTATGGCTGCAAAAGGTACTCTCCAAGTTTAGATCGTTTCCCGACCACACTACTTGATCAGACTTTGGTGGGAGGATTTGGCCGTTGTCAGCAAAGCTTATGTTCAAAAGATGGGGGGGGGGGGGGGAATTGATAGCTCTCAAGAACTACACTGCCATGACTGGTTTGGTTGAAGCTGTTACCCATTTCTGGGACTACAAAAGGGCTGTGTTTCACTTCAATGGTTTCGAGTTGGCACCAATGTTGGAAGAATTTGGAGGATTAGTGGGATTAGAGCTGGACCTGAGACCATGATCTATCCACTAGAGGTGGAGCCTAAGGAGTTCATCGAACTATTGGGAGCTCCTTATTATCCATATGCCGAGGGAGTGATCGATGGGAAGGTCACATTGGAATACCTGCACTCTAGGTTTGGAGATCCGACACTTAGACACGAATGGAATGGGGCATGGGAGATTCAAGATTGGGAGTGGACTGAATCCAATGCTTTCATCGTTGCATTTCTTGGAAGCATGGTTTTCCCCGAGAAAGGAGGTAAGATTGACATAAGGCTAGGGAGGCTGCGCAAAGGTGCTTTCAAACGTCAAGTAAGTTTGGTTCCGATGATTTTGGGGGAAGTTTATAGGGCTTTGACCAAATGTAGGAGAGGAGGAGACTTCTTCGAAGGTTGCAATCTGCTGCTAGAAATCTGGTTGATAGAGCATTTGCACAGCATCCCTATCAGTCCGGTGGCACCAAAACTCTCTTGGCAAGGAGGGATTCGCTCACATAGCACCCGCATGGCTTGAACAGTGACATGGGAATACCCTGCAAACATGGAAGGATGGTACACTAGGCTCGAGGAACTGCAAGAGGTGCAATGGGTGATCGAGAATTGTGCTGGTTTCGTTGTCTCCATACAAGGACAAGACATCACCTTCTTGACATTGATTGGATTCTGAGGAACTCATCACTATGTTCCTCTAAGGATCCTTCGGCAAGTGGGCATGACACAACAAACTCCGCAATTAACTGAGGGAAGAAGTTTCAATATTGACATAAAAGGCATTGAGCATTCGATGGTCCTCACCATACTGACAATGTGGGAGAAAAGGCTTACTATGCAGTTTTGCCGTGGTCGTGACAGTAGGGTGAACCCCACAGCTACCCTGACCTACCCTTAGTGGCTTGACGAAGACAAGGCAAAGTATCGATCTAAGACTAAACTTAAAAGGAAAGCCAAGGCTCCAAATGCTGCTGAAAAATACAAGAAGCTAAAGCAAGAGTTTAACCAAAGAAAGAAGGAGTTAAGGGTGACGCAAGAAAGAGAAATGAGAAGACAATATAAAGATAAGATCAAAGGGGACGAGCTCAAGTATTGGACTGGCAAGGTCATGACTACAAGGCAAGCTGCTGGGAATTTGCAAGATTTGCTCAAGGGATGGGGAGAATACTTTAAGTCAGTACCGCTGGAAGAGAAGGAAGCAAGAGGATTGGAAATTTGTGAGTTCTTAGTAAAGGCTCTGGGTGACATGGAGGATGGGAAAAGACTTGTTGGAAACATTCGCTGATACTCCGCTCATTTGTCTGGTTCACAAACCCAAGGAGGAAGCCAAAGAGGATAAGGAAAAAGAAGACGCTGGAGCTGATGTTTGAACCTGAAGTCCTTTTTGCTTGGCGCCTAGTCTAGTCGTGTCGAATCGAGTCGTCTTGTCCCTTTCTTTATTGTCATTTTCGTCTTTATCGAGTCACTAGTGGTTGTAATAAAGCCAAGCAAACTTAATAAAATTTCATCATTTTTGGGTTTTAGAGTGGTAATGATCACGTTTAATCAATGAAATGATGTGTTTGGTGCAACCGTTTACTTCGAATCCACGATAGGCCCACCTCTGGCACAAAAGAGGTCCCATGCATGATAGGACGCAATTTTTATTTAAGCTAACGCATACTCACATTTTATCTTCTTGTTTTGATATGTCAGTTCCTACTTCCTAAGTCCCCTAAAGTTTGGTTTGAGCATTCTGGCCGCGCCGCAATACCGGTTGAGGTCCAAAGGATCGATCCCAACACCTCCCCCTTTACCTACAAGGACAAGGATGAGACAAAGTATCATGGCTGAGTTCAACAAGGTTGGCACTCCTGAGAAACAAAGCATGGCCGCTTATGAAAACTACACTAAGCTGGAGCAGAGGTTGCTCGAATTGGAAAATAGGATTCCTCTGACCCATACTGATCAGATCATTGAACTAAACCAAACTGCTCGGCCACACGGCAAAGATCCGCTTTACCCCGAAAGAGACCTTCCTTACCCTACCCACACCGCACTACCAAAAGTACCACAAAACAACATACCTGCCTTCACTGTTGAAACCAAAACCATGGCATCACCTACCAAGGACCATGAAATGTATGCCTGGACTGAGGAAGACCCGGACAACACCAAAGAACAAGTCCAATGGCTGTTTGAGAAGTTCAAGAAACTCCAAGGTGCCAAGGGAACCTGAGGGTTAGCTTATGAGGATCTATGCTTGTATCCTGACTTGAAGCTACCCGAAGGCTAGAAAACACCAAAGTTCAACATGTTCGATGGCAGTGGAGACCCAATGGCACACTTAAGATCTTACTGTGACAAGCTGATTGGGGCTGGGCATGACGAAAAGATTCGCATGCAGCTGTTCAACTGCAGCCTGACTGGAGAGGCATTAGTATGTCACTCTAAGCAACAAACCAAGAAGTGGACAAGCAGGGAAGCAATGACTGGAGACTTTGTTGACAGCTTTGGGCATAACACTGACGCTATGCCCGATCGGTTTTACTTAGAGAAGCTGAAGAAGAAGCCCACTGAGACTTTTAGAGAGTTTGCAACTAGATGGAGGGCCGAAGCCGCCAAAGTCCAGCCTTCCATGGAAGATGCTGAGATAGTTGCGACTTTTATTCGCATACAAGAAGACGTCTACTTTGACAAGATGCTGAATTTGTAAGACAAGAAGTTCGGAGAACTGATCAAGATTGGCGACATGGTCGAAGATGGACTCAAGACTGGAAGGATCGTTAGCATGGCTGCATTACAAGCCGCTAACAAAGCTCTACAAGCTGGCAGCACTACCACCTCAAGAAAGAAGAAGGACGATGTCTCCTTCGTGGCTGCATCACTTGACTACTCCCCTACTCACAACCATTACTACCAAACACCTCCTCCCTCCTACCCATATATACCACCCACACCCACCTACCCAATCTATAACACCCAGCCCATGTACCAAAACCCACCACCACAAAGACCAACATACCCACAAAGCCTAAATTACCGAAATACCAACACTTACTCACCAAGGCCTCACGCCAATAATAACCCAAGACCTAAAAAAAACTGCACCCCACTGGCTGAATCTCATACACAGTTGTTCGAGAGACTCAAAGCAGCCGGTCACATACAACCCGTGCCATTCAAAATGCCTGATAGAATGATACCTTACTTTGATCAAACCAAAACCTGTGCGTATCACTCTGGAGGGCCTGGTCATGATACCGAGAAGTGCTATGCTTTAAGGGACATAATACAAGATTTGATCGACCAAAAGGTGATACACTTGAAGACTCCGAATGTGCACAGCAACCCTTTGCCTAATCATGGAGACGGTAGGGTGAACCTGATTGAGGTGGATGAAGAATGCAATTTAGAAGGGACTATTGTTAAGGCAAAAGAAAGTGTACTAGCAACCACTTCAATTGCCCAAGCCGCTACAGCACCGGAGCCCATTGAGGTAGAAATAGCTCCTAAATTCAATGTCGATGGGGTTCCACCATACAACGACAAGGCAGTGCTGTGGGACTATGAAAGGGAGAGGAAGAACAAGGTTGTAGCTGAGACCGTTGAAAGGGAGAGGAAGAACTAGGAGTGGGAGGATTTACATTCCTGAGCATCTAGTTTAAGAAAGGCGAGGCATTAGCGAGGAAGCGTCCGAGGGACTGTGGAAGAAAGTACAAGCAAAGGAGTACTCCGTAGTTGAGCATTTGGGCAAAACTCCAGCACAAATCTTTGTCTTTGCTTTGCTCCTCAAATCGGAGAGTCACCGAAGTGCTTTGATGAAGGTGTTGGATGAAGCACATGTTCCAGTGGACACTTCATTTGAGAATCTAGCTAGCATGGTTGGACAAGTCATGAAGGCCAACCGAATTGGTTTTCACGGAGATGAGCTACCACCTGAAGGGTTGAATCACAACTAGGCTTTTCACGTCACTGTCAAATACAAGGATTGGTTCGTGGGAAGAGTCCTGATCGACGGAGGTTCTGGCCTGAACATATGCCCGTTCATCACTCTGAAAAGAATGGGAATCGACAAAAGCAAGATAATGGAAAGCGACATGAAGGTGAAGGCATTTGATGGGTCACAAAGAAGCACCATTGGGGAGATTGACTTGACTATCATGGTTGGTCCTGTGGAGTTCACTACTGAGTTTCACATCACGGACATCTTTGCTTCCTACAATCAGCTACTGGGGAGGCCCTGGATCCATATGGCTGGTGCAGTGCCATCTACATTGCATCAAACCGTGAAGTTCGAATGGGACCACAAAGAAGTAGTAGTGTTTGGCGAAGGGAATAATTCCATCTACAATGAGCAAACCATACCAGCAATTGAAGGAAGTACTCCTGATGGGCAGACATCCTATACTATAGAGCTTGTAGGAGCAGTACAAGGCACCCGGAGAGGACGCCGCAAGAACTATAATTTAAGTTGGGATCCTGCAAGCACGGTCCAAGGAGGTTACACTGCACATTTTGCTCCCAAGTTGGTCAACACACCGCCTGGGGTTGAAGAATGAAAGAGGAACTTTTACAGTGCTTATTGGGATAGCTGAGGCAAAGGCTACGAAGGAAGGAACTTGGTCTGGGAGCCAGCCATGTCTGATTGGGGAGTGCCATCACGAGAATTTCGTGAGACCCTGCTAGCTAAGACCGAGAAGCGGCCGATGTACTCCCCCAGTGCTCGCCCCAATTGGAAATACATCTCCGAAGAAACAAAAGGAAAGCAAGTGTGGATACCCAAAGCATTGGAACCTATGGAGGTAGTGATCGAAGAACCATACACACTTCCACAACCTGTAAAGTGGCCTGGAGACTAGGTTATAGGCATCATGATCAAGCAAGGATATGAACCGGGCAAAGGTTTGGGCAAGAACTTGGATGGTATGGTCGAGCCAATCAGAATTGTGATGAGGCCCGACAATGAGAAGGCTGGCGTAGGGTATATTATGACCTATGAAAAGAGCATGGAGGAAGCATCAATAGATTTCAAGTTCTATAAGAAAAGCACTAAGACTCTCCTGCATATCTTCATCTTGACTGGATACTTGGATTCGAAAAGGGGAGGTGTCCGCAGCACAAGGAGTGGAGCCGAAACTAGTGGATGCTGAAGAGGGCCTGCTGGAAGGAATGCAAAATCTGTTCGTAGCTGATGAGGACTGCTGTGTGATCCTGAAAGAACATGTTGAACCTCCTGGGCTGACAAAGGCTAGATCTGGAGCGGCGCTGAACAACTGGACCAGCAACCGGGCCCGAGCTTACCATGGACCTTGGTAGAGCTGAGGGGATAAAATTTATTTCTTATGCTTTCTAAAATAAAACCCGACCCTGAGTCGTGGAGTTCGCATTTCTCTTTTCTATTGCACATGTCTCCCTACAAACTTTGTTTTGCAACGATTCATAAATAAAACATCGCACCATTTCCTGTTTAATTTTTGCTTTAATCTTTTAATTTTGCAATATTTTACTTTTTCAGC
Organism: Petunia x hybrida; assembly: GCA_037355625.1. NCBI lineage: Eukaryota > Viridiplantae > Streptophyta > Magnoliopsida > Solanales > Solanaceae > Petunia > Petunia x hybrida. The sequence goes on along the minus strand of JBBBVM010000748.1, from coordinate 91,506 downwards.
ACTCGCGATAATAAACCCATTGAGTCCACAATCGCAACGTGTAATGAAACAATGGAACTTGGAGAAACTAGAGCTGATTATGATGATTTTGATGAGACTACGCAAGAAGAATTTGAAAGATTTGAAAACAAACCTAAGCCGATCCTTGAAGAGGCTGAAGTGATAAACTTAGGAAATGAGGAAATTGTGAAGGAGACAAGGATCAGTGTACACCTCAATGCCGAGGGCTAAAAGCGATACACTGAGTTTCTAAAGGAATATGAGGACGTGTTTGCTTGGTCGTACGATGACATGACTGGCATAAGCACAGATGTGGTAGCTCACAAATTACCTATCAACCCGGGCTTTCCGCCAGTCAAACAAAAGGCCCGAACATTCAAGTCTTCGTTTCTGTTGAAAATTGGTGAAGAAGTAACTAAGCAGCTCAATGCGGGGATTCTGAAAATAGTCGAGTATCCGACTTTGTTGGCCAGCATCGTCCTAGTGCCGAAGAAAGATGGGAAACTTCGAGTTTGTGTGGACTACAGAGATCTGAATAGAGCAAGTCCGAAGGATGATTTTCCACTACCAAACATACATATCTTGATTGACAATTGTGAAAAGCATGAACTACAATCCTTCGCAGACTGTTTCGCCTGCTATCACCAAGTGCTCATGGATGAAGATGATGCTGAGAAGACAGCTTTCACCACCTCTTGGGGAACTTATTGCTACAAGGTTATGCCATTTGGACTAAAGAATGCTGGGGCAACTTACATGAGGGCTATGACAACTATGTTCCATGACTTAATGCACAACGAGATTGAAGTCTATGTGGACGGCGTGATCATCAAATCAAAAAAGAGTTCAGAGCATCTTGACAACTTGCGTAAGTTCTTCAACCGCTTGCGAAAGTACAATCTGAAGTTGAATCCAGCAAAGTGTGCTTTTGGTGTTCCTGCAGGGAAGCTCCTAGGTTTCATCGTCAGTAGAAGGGGCATCGAGTTGGATCCGTCCAAGATCAAAGCCATTAAGGAATTGCCACCCCCAAGAAGCAAGAAAGAGGTTATGGGTTTCCTAGGAAGGCTCCACTACATCAGCCGTTTCATAGCACAATCCACCGTCATCTGTGAGCCAATCATCAAGTTGATGAAGAAAGACGCGGCGATCGAGTGGACAGTGGATTGCCAAAAGGCATTTGATTAGATCAAGGAATACTTGTCGTGCCCGCCCGTGCTGGTTCCACTTGAGCCTAAGAGACCTTTGATTTTGTATCTGTCCGTGGTGGACTCAGCCTTTGGTTGTGTATTGGGACAACATGATTCGACTAGGAGGAAGGAGCAAGCCATATACTATCTAAGCAAGAAGTTCACTCCTTATGAAGCCAAGTACACATTGCTGGAGCGCATGTGTTGTGCACTGACATGGATAGCACAAAAGGTGAGACACTACTTGGCATCCTACTCAACGTTGCTGATATCAAGGATGGACCCTCTTAAGTACATTTTCCAAAAACCAATGCCTACTGGAAAGCTGGGTAAATGGCAAATGCTGCTCAGCGAGTTCGACATCACTTTTGTCACTCAAAAGGCGGTGAAAGCTCAAGCTTTGGCTGATTATATGGCCGAGAACCCGGTGGGAGATGACTATGAACCTTTGCACACATACTTTCTTGATGAAGAAGTCATGTTCGTAGGAGAAGAGATCACCAAAGAATATGATGGTTGGAGGCTATTCTTCGATGGGGCGGTCAATTTCAAAAGAGTCGGCATTGGAGTGGTATTAGTTTCCGAGACTGGACAACACTATCCTGTCACGGCCAAACTAAGGTTCCCTTGCACCAACAACATGGCAGAGTATGATGCCTGCATCTTAGGTCTTAGATTGGCAGTAGATATGAACACACAAGAGTTGTTGGCGATCAGAGATTTTGACTTACTGATTCATCAAGTTTGAGGAGAATGGACAGTGAAGAACTCCAAGATACTACCATACCTGGAGTGCATAAAGGAGTTAAAGCAAAGATTCACCAAGATAGAGTTCCAGCATGTACCTAGATTGCAAAATGGGTTCGCAGACGCTTTGGCTACCATATCTTCTATGATCAAACATCCAGACAAGAACTTCATCGACCCAATACCCGTGACGGTAAGAAAGCCACCAGCTTACTGCTATCACGTGAAGGAGGAGTCAGACGGACAGCCTTGGTTCTACCATATCAGAGGGTTTCTTGAAGATGGTAGTTACCCAAAGGATGCAACAAGTCTCCAAAAGAAGACACTGAGGAGATAATCGAACAGTTTCTTTCTGAATGGAGAGGTTTTGTACAAAAGGACAACCGATCTGGGTTTATTGAGATGTGTGGACGCAAAAGAAGCTGCTAAATTAATAGAAGAAATACACTCTAGGGCGTGTGTCCCACACATGAATGGTTTTGTACTTGCAAAGAAAATCTTGAGGGCCGGCTATTTCTGGATGACGATGGAACATGACTGCATAAAGCATGCAAAGAAATGCCATCAATGCCAAGTTCATGGAGATATGATTCGAGTACCTCCCAACGAGCTAAATATTATGGGATCGCCTTGGCCTTTTGCCGCCTGGGGAATGGATGTCATAGGACCTATCGAGCCAGCCGCTTCCAATGGGCATCGCTTTATACTGGTAGCCATTGACTATTTTACCAAATGGGTGGAGGCTGCATCATACAAGTCAGTAACAAAGAAGGTGGTGTCGAACTTTGTTTGTGATAAGATGATCTGCCGATTTGGTATTCCTGAATCCATCATCACTGACAATGGGTCCAACCTCAACAGCGACCTAATGAAAGTGACTTGTGAGGTCTTCAAAATCAAGCATCGTAACTCCACTGCATATAGGCCTCAAATAAATGGAGCGGTCGAGGCGGCCAATAAGAACATCAAGAGAATATTGCGTAAGATGACAGGCACTTCGAAGCAATGGCACGAGAATCTACCCTATGCCCTGTTAGGGTACCACACCACAATGAGAACATCAACAGGGGCCACTCCTTATTTGTTGGTATATGGCACTGAAGCAGTGATACCCGCAGAGGTTGAGATACCATCTTTGAGAATCATCCAAGAGACACAACTGAAAGATGCTGAATGGATCAAAGGGAGAATAGAGCAGTTAGCCCTCATCGACGGCAAGAGATTGAATGCAATATGTCATGGGAAATTATATCAGAGAAGGATGGCCAAAGCATTCGGCAAGAAAGTTTGAGAGAGGTCCTTTGAATCTGGACAACTAGTACTGACGAAGATATTTCCAAACCAAGAAGAAGCAAAAGGCAAGTTTGCACCAAACTGGCAGGGACCATACATGGTTCAGCGAGTTCTGAATGGAGGAGCATTGATACTGGCAGAGATTGATGGAGAAGTCTGGCCAAAACCAATCAACTCAGACGCTGTCAAGAGATATTATGTATAGGCATTCGTATTGATTAGGGACTTCCCCATTTTCGCAGCACATTATGTAACATAAACTACGTCACGACCTGATTCCCCAAGTGGGATACGTAGGCAACCTATTCAAGATTCGGTCACATAAATACAAAAACTTCATTTTCCCCACAAAGCAAACACTGGGGCAGAATTTTTGAGGAACTCTCAAAAATTCCTAAAACACAAGACACAATTGACACTGGGGCAGAAATTTTTGAGGACCTCTAAAAAATTTCAAAATGCAAACTGGGGCAGAATTTTGAGGGCGTCCTCAAAATTCATTTGGAACAGCGTGAAGGACGACAACTTTGACTTCACACAACGCGATTTGTGACTCAATGGGATAAAATATTTTATTTTCATTCTTCTTTCTTATAAAAGTTTTTCAAAATCATTTGCACTATACACTATTTTATATACATATCCCTACCAGCTCAGCCAAGATCCCGACGCTCGTCGACAACAAACGCGAAACAAGCCAAGAATGCACAAACCAACCCACCCCCCGTTACAACTCACCAATCTTTCTTTGGATGCAGGCACGAGAGATACCTAAATCAACAATGCACAGCAAAGATAATCTTCGGCAAAGGTTTGTCCTTTTAAATTAGCTGAGGGCACACAACCCGAGGCGTCGATTGAGGGGACACAGCCCGATATCGATTTGCATTTTAAATTAGCTGAGGGCACACAACCCGAGGCGTCAATTGAGGGTACACAACCCAATATCAATTTGTCATTTTAAATTAGCTGAGGGCACACAACCTGAGGCGTCGATTGAAGGTACACAGCCCGATATCGATTTGTCATTTTAAATTAGCTGAGGGCACACAACCCTAGGCATCGATTGAGGATACACAGCTCAATATCGATTTGTTATTTTAAATTAGCTGAGGGCACACAACCCGAAGCGTCGATTGAGGGTACACAACCTAATATCGATTTGCATTTTAAATTAGCTGAGGGCACACAACCCGAGGCATCAATTGAGGGTATACAGCCCGATATCGATTTGCATTTTAAATTAGCTGAGGGCACACAACCCGAGGCATCGATTGAGGGTACACAGCCCGATATCGATTTATCATTTTAAATTAGGTAAGGGCACACAACCCGAGGCGTCGATTGAGGGTACACAGCCCAATATCGATTTGTCATTAGCTGAGGGCACACAACCCGAGGTGTCGATTAAGGGTACAAAATCCGATATCGATTTGCATTTTAAATTAGCTGAGGGCACACAACCCGAGGTGTCGATTGAGGGTACACAGCCCGATATCGATTTGTATTTTAAATTAGCTGATGGCACACAACCCGAGGCGTCGATGGAGGGTACACAGTCCGATATCGATTTATCATTTTAAATTAGCTGAGGGCACACAACCCGAGGTGTCAATTGAGGGTACACAGCCCGATATCGATTTGCATTTTAAATTAGCTGAGGGCACACAACCCGAAATGCCGATTGAGGGTACACAGCCCGATATTGGTTTGCATATCTATTTTTTTTTATTTGAGGAGGGTACACAGCCCGATGCAACGATAGAGGGCATACAACCCAATGTCGGATCTAACACTAGATAGCAAAAGACACGCAATTACGGCATGGCAGACACAATCTCATATTGCAATAATCCTGGAAAGACAATCCAGTCTGGCGGGAAGGTACGTTATATATATATATGCACATTATATTGGAAACGCATTTTCATTGCAGGAGACACACCCCAAGCAAAGCAAACATCTCAGCCTAACACCCTACATCCTTTTAAGTCGTAGGCTCTTCTATAGCCATGACAAAATTGGCCGCACTGTCAACATCTTTGCCCGAAGACTCTTTCATCATCCCCGGGCAAAGAGGGGCAGCTGTTGACACCCAATTTTGTCCCACCTATTTTTCAAAATCAACCGTTCTTGAATTTACACGCACTTGTGTATCCATTCCTACCTTGTCTATTATCTTCAAAATTACCTTCTCATAATATCCTGGAAATTAAGGCCATTTTCAAAAGCATCGTCTCAAACCATAGCTATTTGGAAATTTTCTACAATTACTCCTATTTTTGACGAAACCTTCAAAATTGTTTCAAGCCTCAAAATTACAATTTTTAGGCATTTTAGCCTTCCTAATATTTTAAAATTAATTTCCTAATTTTCCTATAATTTCCATATCATTCTGAATCCATTTTATACCCATTTATATAATATTTATACATATATACACGCATATATACACAAGGCATACACATCAGCCCATTTTTTACATGTCATGCCTACGTGGATTGATCCTGATCATCCACGTAGGTGATCCAATGGTCCAAATTAATTTTCTTTGTTTCTACACCCCAAAACCCCCAAAATATTTCCCATTTTTTCCACACCCCTGTCCCGGACTCTCTCTCTCTCTCTCCCTTTTGGCGATTTCAATAGCCACCGCTGTCGATGGCCGTTCCGGCTAAATCAACTGGTGAAAATTGGGGAAACTGGTATAATTGGACTCCCCTCATCATCCGCAACACAACCCATCCAGTTTCAATGGGGTTTGGACGAAGGATAGCTTAACCCTAAGTCACTACTGTTAAAGGCCGATTCCGGCCAACTCCGCCGGCAAAATTGAGAACAAATGGTACCATTGTGTTCTCCTCACTGTCCGCTACAAAACCTTGGTGCTATTTGGGGTGTTTCGACGAAGGTCAACTTTGACCTCTCGTCGACGTGAGTTTCAGTCATCGGAGAAAGGTACGCCGGTGACTGTCCTTACTAAAATTATTTGACACCAGTGTGAGAAAAGTGAAAAAACCCTATGCATGACCTGAATCGGTTCAATTTGAACCCGATTCCAAAACCTAAATGGGTAATCTCCCTTCTTCTCCTTAATGTTTTAGATTCGTGAAATTCATGCCTATACCTGCCTATATTTTCTGTGTATCAACGTAAGTATGTGATTACTTGCCATTTTAATTAGTTGAAATCCATAGGTTACTATTCTTGATTATCTCACCGATTGAAGTTAAATGTTTCTTCGAAACCTCACATGACTGTGTAAATAGGCTCATCATTTAGGCCTTAGGCCATCTCTGTTAATTCTTAATGAAAATCAGGGTTAATGCCTAAACTATCTATGTTCATTCTTGTTCGAATTCAACTTCCTACTCTGTCAAAGAGCATAATTTCTGTGATTAAATATTTAAGATTGGAATGATAGTTTGATTGGCATAATAAAAGGGTCCTTCTTGAATGGATTTGAAATCTTGGATTAAATATTTCGAATAGGAGATGACTATAGCTAATTTAATGAATCTGTGGAAATTTGAGAAGATGATCATGATATTTTCATGCTTAGAATATACTTTCTTGACTGATTTTTGAACCTGGACCTCTTTGTATTCACAAGTCAGGAATCCCAGGGATTGGGGAGGTTCAATTTACCTTAATTTGAGATTTTTTTGATTGGTCTATATATGGGAAAGATACTAGAATGATTTCCCTAACTGTGGAAGTAATATTTCTTTGCCTTCTTTGTTTCTTTTACCCGTTAGAATCAGGACTACTTTTTTTCAACCTAGAGGGACAGGTTTTCTGAGCACTAAAAACTCAGAGACAACACTTGCACACTTAGCAAAATTCTGCATAGCTCTTTACCTTCAATTTTTCTAGACTCACTGGGAGTCATCACTGTCTGTGCTGATCCTGCTCTTCTTTTGCTGTCTATATTCATTTTAATTCCACAAGCTTTCAGAAGGTAATCTATCACCACTTCTATTTGTTTGCAACTATGTATGTCTGCATGTGCTTATCCTATTTCTGTCTCTTTTAAACTACATGCCTACTTGGTCTTGTTTTGGGATCTGGGTGCACTGGTCATCTTAAAGGAACTTAGGCCTTTTTGAAACCTTACCTATGTTTGCTAATGAAGGTGAAATCTAAACAAGTGAGACTGTTGCTCAAACTCTAACTAACTAGGACACCGGTGTGCGTGTATGTTCTCTTAATATAATCTTGCCCCATCCCTTGTTCCTTTAGATCACTGGTATGACTTACCTATGCTCTGAACCTCTCTGAAACACAGCAAAAGGTGCACTTGACTGCACTTACTTCTGGCAGACCTCTCTTTTGCCCAGGTCTTTCCCCTTTCCCTTTCCCTGGTTGATTTTCTGTTTGCAGGTTATTTAGAATGCCTTAACTGACCAAGCTATGGCCTGGTACTCCTTGAGGCTTGACAGAGTCAGGATATGGACTCTTTTTTAAGTGGATTCCAGGACTGTGGTGATTAGATTTTGATCCTATGGCTGCTTATTGAGTATAACTTGGAACTCTAGGAGAACTAGACAACTTTGAACTTGTGGCTTGTGTCCTCTCCCTTAGAAACTGCCCCAAACTTGTATATTTACTAGGTACCATGTCTGTATCTTCTTAAAATAGGGGTGCAACCATGAGGTTGTGCCAAACTGGCTACCTAGGGGCCATTTTCTTACTCTTTTCCTCCCTGTATGCATTGCATCATGTTTAAACAATAGACTAAAAATGGTTCTGAGTTATTTCTTTGTGAAAACTGACGGCATTATTTAATTGCCACTTTTCTTGAGGATCTGTACACTTTAGGAGCCCAAAAGCATGAATAGTTAGTGTTACTAGCTAAATTTTTGGTAAACGGGAACTATATCAGTTCTACTTATTAATATTGGACCTTTTATGTTAAGAAGCAGGCCTTTTTATGTGTTGTTACGCAAGCAGACCAGGCCCATAACGTTTTCAGCCTCAGGCCTTTTCATGTGTTTAAAACTGTTTCTATTTTTACGCAAATAGTCCAGGCCCACTAAACCTTTCAAAGATGTCCTGTATACGTATATAAAATATTTTTGATACTCAAACACTTTTATACACTAATCTAATAGTGTATGAGGGTCTATAAAGTTCTTGGGGTCCCTTGTACACTTTCAAATGATTTTTCTAAAGATACAACTATTGCTTAGGACATATAATTGCATGCCTATATCTATATATAAGTACTATTATGTGCGATAGCCTTTATTTTCTCTTGTGTGCTTCTGTGAACTCATCTTTTGAAAACAGCCCCTCTTTGCCTAGAAATATTTCTAAATCTGACCCCTACACAAAAAAGGCCATTAAGGTTAGGGCTCGACAATTAATGACGAGTCACACCGACCCTAAATGAGCCGACATTTTGTTTTAAAACAAACCCCTTTTTGGTCCCTTTTGCTAACAAATAGACTATTTAAATAGATAATCTTCTCTAACATGTTAGTTGTGTGTACAAGTCAAGATTGAACACCTATAACACTTTTTTACGATTAGACTTATGATATTAGAGGCCGTAGACACGACTAGGCTCAAAACCTAGGCCGAATGTGAAAACTGTTTGTATGTGTGTGTAGAAGCATGTTATATCTTAGCTCAAATGTTAAAACCAAGGTAGTATTCATATGATAATATACACTGTTTACATCCCAAGATTAAGACTCGGACGGTAACCACCTTTTGGTGGGACTCGGGAAAGATCCTAACACCTTCTTCCCTGAGTCACTTGGACTTTTTACCCACATAGAATCTCTAAGGCTGACTAGTAGACCTTTTGAACTTAACTTTAGGCGCTTAGGTGACCTAATACGCCTTAGAATCTATATTAGGTGGCGACTCAAAAACCTTAACTCAAACTATTTCACCCAGTCAAATCCGAAACCCGACTCGCCTCGAGTTGAGTCCAAAATCAGGTATGACAGTGCTCTCTAGGCAGGGGTACAAATCTCCAAGCTTGCAAAGCTAGATTCTTCATCTTTCATTTCTTCAGCTTCAAGTGAGGGATGTCGTTTTGTCTTCTTGGTGCGGCAAATTCAACAATGTAGCCCGCTTGATCGTCATTGCCCAAGTCATCCAAAGGTGCTTTGTCTTGCATTTTCAATCCCTCATCCACACAAAGAGTTGAGAAGTGACGTGAATGAGGTCCAACTCTTTTCAACACCAATTGGGCACAAAGCATGACATTCTTCTGTTCAAAGGTGCTAGAGCTTTCATCACAAGAGCTCTTCATTTCCGCACTAGACTCCAATACGACTTCCTTGTTTGTGGCATCATTACCAATTAGCTCGAATATGTGACAAATTCCATGAATCTCCATGATTTGACTTGAGCTCTTTTCTTCAAATTTACCCATAAATCATGTCATTTATAATTTCTTCATGTTTAGCCTTAGACGCTTCAACCATTTCGTGCAATTGAAATCCTAAAATACGTGCATCAAGATCAAAGTGCTCCACCCTTTGTCCTAATTCTTCTCTTTCCTCTTCAAGGTCCCACCAAATTTCATTAAAGACTTGAAAGCATATTTCATAAACCTCCATTCTTTGAGATTGATCTTAGAGCCAAGCTTGGCTCACAACCTCCTCTTCTTCTTCACAAATTTGCTCTTCTTCCTCAATTCTTACTTGACACTCAAGCACATCATCCATGTATGGTCCTTCTTGGAATTTAACTACCTCCTTAGCCTTTGGATCATCAAAAGCATCAATCATTTGCTTCATTTGTTCCTCTAAGTGATGAATGACTAGGTCATTTTGGTGCACCGCCTCCTTTATTTCCTTGATGGCTGTAGCTTCTTCTTCATGGTGCTCAAGTATTCGTTTCTACAAGTATTCATATATTTCATTTTGGTCATGCTCCTCTTGTGAAATGGATAAGTCCATCTCTTCGTGAAACTAATTTGCTTGAATACCTTGTCGTTCGGGCTCAAGTCTCATATCATATACCTCATTGGAGCTCTCACACTCCCAAGATACATTGGCACCATTATGAAAGTCACTTGGGTAGAAATATGAGTTATTTAGACACTCACCCCAGTGACCTCCATGACCACCACACAACTCACATACATTCCCCATAAAGAATGAGAAGGTGCACTCAACTCACTCTCGAAAATGATTGAAAATTTTCTCATATAGTGTGGGTCAAAGTAAAGAGGACAAGGATCATCAACCAAGTATCTATCAAAATTCGGCTCATTTTTGTTCCAATACACCATTTCAAGCTTGCAACACAATTAACTACTTAACTAGTACAAACTCTTGTACAATGCACAAACTACTATTAACAAAGTTTAAACCAAAGCAAAAAAATTCAACTCCTCAAACTACTCTAATACGCCAATTGGTCTCCGACAACGGCGCTAAAATTTGACAAGAGCGTGAAAAAATTTCTCCGAAGAGTAGTAACATGGTTGTCGCAATATAATTACCCAACTATGAGTGGGGGTCGAATCTATTTAGGCCTAAATTTGGTCGTTTAGGTAAAACAATTAAATTATTTAGAGGGTCACAGGCAATACAGCAAATACGAAGGAAAAGTAAGTAAACCTGAGAAAAAAGTAATAGACAAGAAAGTAAAGAGTTTTATTCCTTGAGAATAGTCGGATTCTGTGTGAATTGCTTGATGTACAATACAATATAAGGAGTAGTATGTATAGCTAAGATTTAACCAGTCCTAATTATAGTAAAATATAAAGACTAAATAAGGTCATATGCCTTTAAACTCAAGGCGGTGGTATATACAAAACCCTAACAAGGAGATTATAAATCCTAAGGCGGCGGAATGTATACCTTGCATCCTATGCCTGCGCCGGCTGAGCGGTCATGGTTTGAGGAGTATGTGTGTATCCTTTACGCCCGGTGAATTGTAAGCTAAGTCTAGTCTCACCAATTGGAATTTTATCCCCGTAATCATAGGTGGCGTATTTTTGCCAACATAATCAGTATCCCCACTTGCTGAATGCTGTCGTAAGAAGTCAGGAAGTGAAAGAGTTATGCAAAAAGGATGTGAAAAGATATCTCACTGACTTCTTGAAAGGCACAGTCTCCTTGACTGAGACCAGAGCTTGATTTCTTCGAGAAACCCCAGGTGTCTTCATCTGATTGGTTGATGTCGATTCCATGTGCCTTTCCCATAATGCCTTTCCTACGCCAAATCGTTTCATATCTTCAGGTCATAATTATTCTTGACCGTTTCACACTTCATCTTTATCTCATTCTACCTATAAATAAAGGCTTCATGATGGACGAGAATCGTAAACCTCTCTTTAGAGAAATACACTACTTTTTCCAAAGTTTACTTATGAAATAATAGCATTTGTTTATCAAAAATGTTCACCTTTGATGTTGGTTTGACATTACCAGAACATCTCCTTCATTTATAATGAATGGTGCATGAAAAAACTGTAGGCAAAAGACCTTCTGCAGTTTTCTTCCTCTTTTTCTCCATCCATGATTAGATGAACGAAGTCTCTCGAGTCATGAAGTTTGATTGGGATTCAAATGATTTTTTCGGAATGTCTTCAATGTGGTATGTACACTAATTACGGTATGCTCATCTTCTAACACAGTGGTTGCTGTGATATTCCTCTTGTCATGTGGGGTCAAGACACTTAACCCTTTCAACTGCCATGAGGCTTCTCTTCTGGGACGTCGTGGTTGTTCAGGTAGTTCCTTCAATTGTGTTGGGTTTAGGCTCCAATGTCTGGCTCCGTTTCATGGCAGGAAAGAGGATATAGCTTCATGCCATCAGCCGATTAAGGTGTCACCAATTTATGAATTTGCTCGTGATTCATGACTTTCACCTTGTTCAGCTGGTTTGGCTAGATTGCTATTGCAATGCCTCTTCGGCCGCTAGCTGTGGGATACCTGAGGGAAGAGTCACCCTTCTGGTAGGTTCCCAGCTCAAACCTTCTCGTCTTCAAAAAGCTCCCAATTGTGCTAGAAGATCTGCGGGGCAGTGCACTCCCATTTGACCAGCGGGGGTCGATAAAGATCTTTGAGTTTATTAATTACGACGGGAGAAGGTTTCGTCTGTGCTCAGACGCTTCAAAGGTCCTTTATTGCTGAAAAGACGTCTAGGCCTTGGTTATATTAGTGACTACATGTCGAAGATTGCTCAGGCTGACATATCTACTGATGCTAAGAAAAACTTCGGGCTGCCTGCTGACTTAGTAGCTACAATCCAGATAAGGATCTTGGTCGTATCTAATTAGAGGTGTTTATGCCCAAAATTAGACGTCAAGGTTAAACACTTAAATTTATGAATGGGTCACAAGCAATACAGTAAAATAAAATGAAACAGTAAGCAAACAGAGAGGAAAATAATAGACAAGAAAGTAAAGAGTTTTATTCCTTAAGAATAGCCGAATTCAGTGGTGAATTGCTTGATGTACAATACAATGTAAAGAGGGGTATTTATAGTAGTGATTACCTAATCCTAATTATAGTAAAATACAAAGAACAATAAGGCTCATAGGCCTATAAACTCAAGGCAGTGGTATATATGAAACTCTAACTAGAAGACTATAACCCTAAGGCGGCAGGATGTATGCTTTGCGTCCTACGCCCGTACCACCTGAACGGTTGTAACTCGTAGAATAGGAGTGTATCCTTTATGCTCGGTGACTTGCAGGATAAGTCTAGTCTCGCCAGCTGGACTCGTATCCCCATAATAATAGGTGGCATATTTTTTCCCACACTGTCAGTACCTCCACTTGCTGAGTGTTGATGCAAGCAGTCAGGAAGTGAAAGAAGCGTGATAGAAGACGTAAAGGTGTGACTGTACCGATTCTCGTCCCCTTCCTCTTCGCATGTGTTGCATTGAATGCAAATTATTTTGTACAATGACGTATTCCTCCGCGATTGGAGGGGTTCTTCACGTATCTTCCCAATGCTTCCACTGCTCTGTTCATATCCCATAATTATAGGGATACACATCACGTAAACTGTAATAATCATAATTTCTCATAATTATGATCTCACGTGACCAAGATTATTCAGCTTCTCATTCAAGAAAACTCTTAGACGTGTATATATACGTCGTAAGTACATAGGCTTTTTATCGATCTTCAAATAGTTTTGAGGGTTTTCCTCCAAAACACAAACCTTCTTACAACAATAATTCCATCTTTTGTCATTACATAAGGACCAAATTTCCTCTCCACAAACATCAGAGCCCTAGACTATCTTCCTGCAACCCTTAACTTTGAAGGTGATGGCCGAATACAGGGTCAAACACCCAAGCAGGAAGGTGAAAATAGCAACATTTCCATTGAGTTTTACCCATCCACGGTTGTGAGGGATGATATAATTCGTATAAGGCTTGATTGTAAGTGGCTTGAAGTAATTGACATCATTGTTCCTTCTGCTGAAGAGAGAATTTCCTCCTATCGTGCTGGTTACTCGATGGACCACACATACCCCTTCACTCTGCGTCTCAACGAGTGTGTTCATTCAGTCATTGAAGAGATATGTCACCGATACAATATCTGCCTAGGTCTAGTAGGCCCCTCCGTATGGCGATTAGTAGTTGTGCTAGATCACTTGGTGAACCATGACATGGTAAAGTTTTCCTTCTGGCGCCTTCTTATTTCTACTATCCCCGTCTCCACAATGCGGGTATGCAGATGTTCATCAAACAAGCAAAGAAAGGCATGGTTCCCAATAGTGAAGATTCCAAAGATCGCGGCTGGGTCCACCGGTAGGCCTGGGCATAGAGCTGAGCAAAATCGGAGCTCGGCTCGGCTCGAATGCCTTTTAGCTCAGCTCGGCTCGGCTCATTTTGAAACGAGGCTCGACTCGGCTCGGGCTCGTTTAAAGCTCGGCTCGGCTCGGCTCGGCTCGGATAAGTTCGGTCAATGTTCGGATCAACTCGGTTAGCTTGTACTAAGAAAATTAGAACTTTACATTATATTTAATATCTTAATGCAATAATTAACAATTGATAAACTACTACTTCTATCCTTATTTATGATTATGATCAAAAGAAAAAAATTTAAAAATATTATTTTTATACTACTAAGTATGGGAACACAAAATAATAAAGTCGGCTCAAGCTCGGGTCAAGCTCGGTCAAACTCTAGCAAAGCTCGGTTGAGCTCGGCTCGGCTCCGTATGATATAAAGCTTGGTTAGGCTCGACTCGGTGTCGGCTCGCTCCCTCGATGCCCAGGTGTTGCGGTGAGGACGCCGGATATTGTTTCCTCTCTTCCTTTTCCAGAGGTCTTCAATAGGATATGTAAGTTTCTGCTTTCTTATGCCAAAATTTTTACGTCTAGGTTAAAACACTTAAATATATGAATGGGTCACAAGGAATACAGTAAAATACGACAAAAATTAAGTAAATAAAGAGAAAAGTAGTAAACAAGAAAGTAAATAGTATTATTCCTTGAGAATAGTCGAATTCAGTGGTGAATCACTTGATGTACAATACATTGTAAGAAGGGGTATTTATAGTAATGGATACCCAATCCTAATTATAGTAAAATACAAAGACAAAAAAGGCTCATGGGCCTATAAACTCAAGGCGATGGTATATACAAAATCCTAACAAGGAGATTGTAACGCTAAGGCGGCAGGATATATGCCTTGCGTCCTACGCTCGTACTGCCTGAACGGTCGTATCTCGTAGAAATGGCGTGTATCCTTTGCGCCTGATGACTTATAGGATAAGTCTAGTCTCGCCAGCTGGACTCATATCCCCGTAACAATATGTGGCATATTTTTTCCCATACAGTCAGTTCCCCCACTTGCTGAGTGCTGACGCAAGTAGTTAGGAAGTGAAAGCGGTATGCAAGATATCTCACTGACTCCTTAAAACTCGCAGTCTCTTTGACAAAGACTGATGCTGATTTATTTGAGAACTCCATGTGTCTTCATCTGATTGGTTGATGTCGATTCCATGCACCTTTCCAAGAATACTTTTTGCAGCGCCGAATCGTTTCATATCTCAAGCCATAATTACGCTTGACCGTTTCGTGATTCGTTCTTATCTCAGATCAATACTCCATCTTGTTCAAAGTTCCTCATGCAAGAATGGTTCTTTTATCTTCAAAAATATTTGCCTTTGATCCTGGCTTGATATTCCCAGAAAAACTGCTTCATTCTAAATGGATAATACATGAGAAAATTGTAGGGAAAATACCACCTGCTTTTTTCTCCTTCTCTTTCTCCATCCGTGATTGGATGAATGGAGTCCCCCGAGTTATGGAGTTTGAACGAGATCCTAATAATGTTCTTCATAATGTCTTCTTTGTGGCATATGCACTGATTACAGTGTGCTCTTCTTCTAACACAAAAATAGCAGTGATATTCCTCTTGTCATGCGGGGTCAGGACGCTTGGTCGTTTCAGCTTTCATGAGGCTTCTCCGCCAAGATTTTTCTTGTGCTCAGGTAGCCTCTTTGACGGAGTAGGGTTGAAGCCTACTTGTCTGACTTCGTTCTATGGCAAGCAAGAGGACACAGTTCTGAGCCATGGGTGGATTAATGAGTCACCAAACTCTAACTCTACTTATGTTTTGGGGTTGTCTCTTGGTTCGACCGGTTCGGCCATACTGCTGCTTCGACGTCTCATCGGCTGCTTGCTCTGGGATATCCAAGGGAAGAGGCTCCCTTATGGTAGGTCGCCAGCGCAAGCATTTCCGTCCTTGGTGAGCTTCTAGTTGTGCTTGAAGATCTTTGGGGCAGTGCACTCCCGTTTGATCAGTTGAGGTTGAAGCGGATATTCAAGTTTTCTTTCTAAGCTCTACGAACGTGATAAGGGAAGAATATGTCTATGCTCAGAAGCTTCTGAGGACCCTTGTTTTGATCAAGTGTACGGGCTTCGATTGTATTAACAGTCGTGCACCTCGAAGAAATGCTCGGGCGGACATATCTCTGGCCGCCATGGGAAGCTCCGGACTGCTTTACGGCTTGTAGCTACAATTCACATGAATGATCTTTAGCCGTGTATATCCTGAGGAGCTTATATTATTTAGCCTTCCCTTTCCCTTTTTTACAATTGTTATGAACAATGTTGTATTCAAGAAGAATTATTTGTATATTATGAGCCTACGGGCTGTTTGTTATTTATGAGACGAATGTCCATTAATATTTTTATGCATACTTATATAGTTTAAGCATCATATTTTTGTGCCTTTCTGGGCTAGTGTCTGTAAAAGATGGGTGTGCGCACTGAAGGGTGCTTTATTTACGTAAGTAGTTGACGACTTATGTTGCGCCTACGGTAGATAACTGATTTGCACCCACAATGGGACAACTTTAGCTTGTGTAGAAACGGGCACTTTTGCGTTCCGATTCAGAACATTGTTGCTTGTTTACTTGATTATTTTAACACTTTCTAGCACTATGCGGGCGGGCGTCCCCACCGACATGTAGGTGCAAATTCTGTTGAATTGACGAGTTCAACTTACGAATAGTGCTTGGTGGCTAGCTCCAAGCAAGTAGTTTACCCTACTTTTTGTAGCGAAAAGTTGGTGTACTACATCAACTTAGGTCTAGCTGGGGGTATGAATAGTTAGATTATAGATGGATCTAAATTATAATCATAAAACTGACTAAATAAAATAGTAATTTTATTGATAAATAGGGGCCCAGGGCTTGAGTTGTTATGTGTGAAAACCCATAACATGAGTGACAAGTATGTAAATACTGTAAAAAGAAACAAAATACTTGATTTAAAGTAGATATTGAGAAGGATTATACATCCATCGCTGATCAGAGGTGTCTGCTAGGGCTCTTTCGTCAGAATATGCTGAGCCTCGAGATGTAACCTGTGGACTGCTGACAAGCCGATGGTATAAATCCCTGTTAATCAAATAATAGTGAATTGCCTTCCTCCATAGCTATCTGCTTTCTAACTTGTCTTTGGGGAGTACTCCCGTGTCCAAGTAGCTAATCAATGTGTGACGCTGTTTCGAGGCGGAATTTGTATTTGGAACTTCAAGGTTCATCAGGTCCACGGGGGTCAGTTCGATTACTATCTGCTGGTCGTCTAAATCAGTGTGTGAATCCTCGGGGAGCTCGCCTTCATTTGAGTTTTCCTCCTTATAGACAATCTCCCATTTGTGGAGATCTTTCAAAAGTGCTTTGATTTTTTCTTGCCGATCTAGCGCACAGATGTTTTCTGTGGTAAAAACCTCATTCCCTCGAGAAACCACAAAATGGGAACTACTAAAGAGGCTGACCTCCTGGCCCCCAATATGTACGCTAAGTCAAGAGCTTGAGTTATGGCCTCATATTCTGCTTCGATGCGTGGAACCTTTGGAGTCTTGCAGAAAACCTTCCCGGCCGGGTGTCTTGATCCATAAATCAAGGGTGGCTTCCTCTCCTTCGAGATCCACATCCGTACAGATTCCCCAATGCCTGGGCTTAATTTTCCCTACATGATGGATTGATTCCTCTGCCTTTGCTGCTAGTTCTTCCACAAAATCTGAAGTGAAGCCTTCCAAAGCTCAGGGCTGCATGGCCGATCGCAGTTGATAAAAAATATCGTACTCTCCCAGCTCTTCGGCTCATTCTGCCAATCCTTTTGAAAGCCCAGGTCAGGAAAAAAATCCCATAGAGGTACCGAAGAAACCATACTGACCGTATGGCTGAGAAAATACGGGCGCAACTTCTGGATTACCATGACAACGGCCGCAATAAATTGGACAGGCAGAGGTAGAAGCTCATCTGGATGCGAAAGCCCCTTGCTAGCATATTTTACCTGAAGCTGTCTTTCGTCTGCTTCTCGTAGGAGCACTGCATTCCATGCTATTTCTGAAATCGAAATGTATATCAGTAGGTTTTCTCCCATGACCGGCTCGGTGATTGTTGGAAGCTGCAGAAGTTGCACCTTGATGTGAGCCAATACCAAACAACAGTGTATCACCCATAATGACTCATTGTGCTTTACCAATACCTTGGTTAACTGGTACCATAGCTCCGCTGCCTTGGAGATTAATTGGCTTATTCCTGATAACCGTTCCCTCAGCACTCCAGTCTCTATCCTAGCCTTTCGCTCCATTATTTTATACGAAGTTGATTCCTCATCGATCATGTTTACTTTGGCTATTGGTCCTTTGGCCAGTCCTCTTTCGGATGTTAGTCAGTCTTGGGTCGAAGGCCGCTTACTCCGTAAGTCATTAACCCCGTACGAGGTAGGATATCTAAAAATTTGGTGGAGCGTTGAGGGTACTCCCTTTACACTGCGTATCCAAGGCCGTCCAAGGATGATATCATATGACATATCACAGGTGAGTACCTGGAAAGAGGTGATGCTCGTCATGCCAGGAATATGAACTGGTAAAACTAGCTCTCCACCAGGTTCTTCTCGGAGGCCGTTGAAGCTAATTATCCTACGTTAGCTTAGTGCCATCTGATGGTCTTGACCTAACTTCTGTAGTACCTTTCTTCGAATAATGTTCAAATTGATCCCTGGATACGCTAGAGCTAGCTCGATCTGAAGATTTGACACCCTTATGCGGATCGTAAGAGCAACTTGATGTTCTGCTTCGCCTTTCAAACTGAAAGTGATAGTGCTAACGGTCGACCCTACCTTTTCAGTCCCCACGGCCGTGACAGGTCCCATTGTCACGAAGATCGCTTTGATATGCCGTTTATCCCCAAGTGCGGTGCTCGCAAACGCCTCGGTCCTTCTTCAATCAAATCTTTGAGGTGACCCTTCTTTAGTAGTTGCTCAATTTTGACACGACCCGAAATCCGGCTAGGCCGTGCGGGCACCCGACATCCTCCCCTAGACCCGTTGGGCGAACCCTTACCAATTAAATTAGGAAAATATATATAATTCAATTTATAAATAAGAACAATACTTAGAAAAAGCATAGACATATTATTACCTCTAAGCTGTACAAAAGAAATTACAGCTGACTACCCAATATACTAGGTCTAGGGCTATCCAGACTAGACATCTAAGAGTACAAAAGAAGACAGATACCTCATGAAGGGAGCAAAATGCAACTGAAATAATAGACAATAAACTGGTGGCCATCCGGAATAAAAGCTGGCTCACCCTGGCAGCTGAAGTCGTCTTCGCTCCTTCACAACGTGGCGAACTCAATCCTGGAGCGAACCTACCGAAACGAAATAGATAGAAAAAAACAAACAACAAACAAGGGTGAGTCAAAAGGACTCAATAAATGGGGCAGACTAGCCACCTCAAAGAATAGGATAGCTAGCCAGGGAGAAAAGAAACAGATAGACCAAATTCCTTTTATTTAAATTATAAAAAGGCAGAGCCAGATAATAACCGGAAACACGTAAGAAACTTATAAACTCAACCAAGGATGCGTGCCAGAAACATATCAATAAATAAGCAATGCACATATAAGCAGAACAGTAGTCATGTACCGCAAGTCTACACAATGGTATGAACTGAGATGAAATGAAATGAAGTGAGATGAAATGAAATATGATGCAAAGGGTCACATGTGCCCGTAATCCCATCCCGAGGCGGCATACTCCTGCATTCGAGGGGAATCTAATCTGATAACCAACTGGAGCGGAATACTCCTGCTCCTGGGGCGGAATACTCCTGCACTCAGTATCTGAAATAAGAGCGGAATACACCTGCTCCTGGGGCGGAATCCTCCTACCCTCAATATGATACAATGGAGTGGAACCCTTCACCGGCGCGGGACTCTCATCGACAGCCGGAAAGTAGATGCCAACTCACAGCCAGAGTACAATGCTCAGATCCTCAATGGAATACCAACAACAGGACATAACATATAATATACAATGTAAATCCAAAGCTAAGGCGTAAGGAGTACGCCTATCGGCAGCTACACACGTAAGGAACACATGGTAGAAAATCCACGAGGCCAGGTGCCTCCAAAGAAATGGATATAAACACTTACCTCTTCCAAAAATTAGCATTGCTAATCGAAAACTGCTTTGTCTTTTGGATTCAATTCCAAACGATCCCACTCTATTCAATAAGCAGAAAAAAATATCAAATTAGGCTGACGACTTCATTCCTTACGTCTTAGGGCAATCCGGTTAGGAACCTGATACCCTATTCGCATACGCAATACGTAGGCCAGGCCTGTGTACAGGGTTTAAGGTCACATAACCAAACCCTAAATAAATTATATTTATATGTTGCCCATAACTCACTGAGTACGAATATAAAATCAATTCCACTATCGGGGTCCAATTGACCCTTTAAACTATTTATTGAACTTATTAGGACGATGTCTAATATCCCAATTTCTACCGTTAAAATATATTTAAACACACATAATAAACTCAAATAATGCAGTAGCATCATTACCTGAATGTTTCAGGGTAAAAATTCTATCTTTTCTTCGGCCCTTTTCTCATTTTCTGGTATTTTTTCATTGTCTCCGTCAGTTTCTCCTTTCTGTTCGTTGAAATGTATATTTGTATCTGCTTAGGGAACATATCATAAGCTTAACCGACCTAGTCACTTGTTTTCTTTTCTTTCTTTATTTTTTGTCTTTTTCTCTTTTTTTTTCTTTTTCCTTTAAAATTCGCTGCTATGGTAAAAATTAAAACGATACCCTACAATATTCGAAATAATTCCAACTTTTGCATGCAAGTTATACAAAATATATGTAACACACTTGCTAAGACGGATCTCAAATCGGACTCCCGAAGCTCAATATGCAAATTTATTGGAAAGAAGTCAAATTATTTAACTTTCGGCATTTTAGCGGAAACTAGCCGAACAACCTCGAAATACACTTTCGAAAGTTCACAAAAGTCACAAATAATCATACAAACCTAACGGCGCTTTCGGATTTCAAATCGGAGTTCATTCGCCAAAACCGATCTCGAAAATCTCATTTAATATTTATCGACAATAAAAAGTGAAACCTTCTTCCGATGCCTACCAAACGAGGTCTGATTTAGCTCAAATTTTACAGATAAGTCTCAATGGACCTTACAAATATTTTAAAATTATCGGCATGTAAATCAGAGTCCTATTTTCTGAAACGACTGACCGAAGTCGTTTCATTCTCCTCCACTTATACTCTCGTTCGTCCTCGAACGAGCCCAAGTTTAAAGAAAACTTTATACAGATAACAAAAAAACTTGAACGACCTTCACCAACTACTCCATGGACATTATCTCATGATTGTAAAATCTGAATTATAACACGCACACCGAACTCTTGGAAATAAATATACCTGGATAATATCATAACGCCATTGCCCAGCTTATTCTGACTAAGCTGATCCTTCCTCGATCACGAGATGAGAGCTCTACATTTTCGAAACAAAGATACACGAAACTCTAGATGGATTAACATGATTCCACCGACAAATCACCTCGTCGATATACTTTACGATATACAACAGTTCGATGAAACTAAAAATTAGCTCACACTTCAGCAACGCCTTAAAGATTTAATATTAGCATTCTGTATTGGAGGAAGACTCCTCCACTTAGAGCATAAACTCATACAACTAATTTGAATAGAAATAGTCATCCTCGCACAACCTGCTGGATTAAGGAAGACTTAGATAAATAGAGAACGCGGCTCTAACCTGAGCTACCAAATTACTCTCTCGAGTTTCAAAACAGCTGCAACTCTCGAGTTCACAACTCCATGCATTTTCTATAAGCACCACCGCCTGAAGGATCAAATCAAAGGTCAAATGATGCCTCTCATTACCCTTAGTAGCCTTGAGAAACAACAAAGTGCTTATCCGGCCACCTTGACACGCACTCTGGCTCAACACAGGGAACATCACAAGAGGCTACTGACCGCCTAAGCTCACCAGTGCCGAACAAAGAAGGGATGGCAATGGACTGAGGATAGAAATGATTAGAGCTTCAGGAAGGTCATCTTTTTATTTGCTTGGCTCCCAGAGCTACACTACTTCCGAGTCAGGCTAACCAAAGAATTGCAATTGAAGAGATAGACATTAAATAAGCTTTATGGAATAAAATCTATGTCAATTTAACCTCCCTATAAAAAGGAAACTCTGACAATTTACTAAAAACCCTTTTATAACCTAGATAAGCTCATGGGATGGCATGACTTTACTAGCGTTTTGAACCAAGAGGAGATAAGTAGATCGAATGTTACTTACTAATCACTTTGCACCAGAAGAAACGATAACACTTTCTGATGGTGAGGAATTAGGATCCCATTATCCTACCAACATTAAATTTCGAGGAGAGAGGTAAACTAATTTGACATAATAATAAAAGGTGCCACGATAAGATGCCAAGCAGACAATACCGACACTCACTATCCAAATCTCTCACATTTAGACCAAATAAATTAGTAGGGTCTCACAAATGCCAGGAATAAATCATACCAGAAGCTCGCCCCTCTACCGAAACCGATTCTTAATAGAAACGACATCCAAGGAAACCATCGAAACATGATAAGACACACCATTTCCAGATCGATTGAAAGAATCAAATCTTACTCACATTTAAGAGAAGAAGAAATCTCAAGGTCTACTATATCAGATACCTCAGCATCCCGCCAGTTTTGCATTTTCTGGCATTTTTTCATTGTCTCCGTCAGTTTCTCCTTTCTGTTCGTTGAAATGTATATTTGTATCTGCTTAGGGACCATATCATAAGCTTAACCGACCTAGTCACTTATTTTCTTTTCTTTCTTTATTTTTTGTCTTTTTCTTTTTTTTTTCTTTTTCCTTTAAAATTCGCTGCTACGGTAAAAATTAAAACGATACCCTACAATATTCGAAATAATTCCAACTTTTGCATGCAAGTTATACAAAATATATGTAAGACACTTGCTAAGACGGATCTCAAATCGGACTCCCGAAACTCAATATGCAAATTTATTGGAAAGAAGTCAAATTATTTAACCTTCGGCATTTTAACGGAAACTAGCCGAACAACCTCGAAATCCACTTTCGAAAGTTCACAAAAGTCACAAATAATCATACAAAACTAACGGCACTTTTGGATTTCAAATCGGAGCTCATTTCACAAAACCGAGCTCGAAATCTCTTTTTAATATTTATCGACAATAAAAAGTGAAACCTTCTTCCGATGCCTACCAAACGAGGTCTGATTTAGCTCAAATTTTACAGATAAGTCTCAATGGACCTTACAAATATTTTAAAATTATCGGCATGCAAATCGGAGTCCTATCTTCCGAAACGACTGACCGAGGTCGTTTCATTCTCCTCCACTTATAATATCGTTCGTCCTCGAATGAGCCCAATTTTAAAGAAAACTTTATACATATAACAAAAAAACTTGAACGACCTTCACCAACTACTCCATGGACATTATCTCATGATTGTAGAATCTGAATTATAACACGCACACCGAACTCTTGGAAATAAATATACCTGGATAATATCATCACGCCATTGCCCAGCTTATTCTGACTAAGCTGATGCTTCCTTGATCACGAGAGGAGAGCTCTACATTTTCGAAACAAAGATACACGAAACTCTTGATGGATTAACATGATTCCGCCGACAAATCACCTCGTCGATATACTTTACGATATAGAACAGTTCGATGAAACTAAAAATTAGCTCACACTTCAGCAACGCCTTAGAGATTTAATATTAGCATTCTGTATTGGAGGAAGACTCCTCCACTTAGAGCATAAACTCATACAACTAATTTGAATAGAAATAGGCATCCTCGCACAACCTGCTAGATTAAGGAAGACTTAGCTAAATAGAGAACGCGGCTCAGACCTGAGCTACCAAATTACTCTCTCAAGTTTCCAAACAGATGCAACTCTCGAGTTCACAACTCCCTACATTTTCTATAAGCACCACCGCCTGAAGGATCAAATCAAAGGTCAAATGATGCCTCTCATTACCCTTAGTAGCCTTGAGAAACAACAATGTGCTTATCCGGCCATCTTGACACGCACTCTTGCTCAACACAGGGAACATCACAAGAGGCTACTGACTGCCTAAGCTCACCAGTGCCGAACAAAGAAGGGATGACAATGGACTGAGGATAGAAATGATTAGAGCTTCAGGAAGGTCATCTTTTTATTTGCTTGGCTCCCAGAGCTACACTACTTCCGAGTCAGGCTAACCAAAGAATTGCAATTGAAGAGATAGACATTAAATAAGCTTTATGGAATAAAATCTATGTCAATTTAACCTCCCTATAAAAAGGAAACTCTGGCAATTTACTAAAAACCCTTTTATAACTCAGATAAGCTCATGGGATAACATGACTTTACTAGCGTTTTGAACCAATAGGAGATACGTAGATCGAATATTACTTGCTAATCACTTTGCACCAGAAGAAATGATAACACTTTCTGATGGTGACGAATTAGGATCCCATTATCCTACCAACATTGAATTTCGAGGAGAGAGGTAAACTAATTTGACATAATAATAAAAGGTGCCACGATAAGATGCCAAGCAGACAATACCGACACTCACTATCCAAATCTCTCACATTTAGACCAAATAAATTAGTAGGGTCTCACAAATGCCAGGAATAAATCATACCAGAAGCTCGCACGTCTACCGCAACCGATTCTTAATAGAAACGACATCCAAGGAAACCATCGAAACATGATAAGACACACCATTTCCAGATCTATTGTAAGAATCAAATCTTACTCACATTTAAGAGAAGAAGAAATCTCAAGGTCTACTATATCGGATACCTCAGCATCCCGCCAGTTTTGTATTTTCTGGCATTTTTTCATTGTCTCCGTCAGTTTCTCCTTTCTATTCGTTGAAATGTATATTTATATCTGCTTAGGGACCATATCATAAGCTTAACCGACCGAGTCACTTGTTTTCTTTTCTTTCTTTAGTTTTTGTCTTTTTCTCTTTTTTTTCTTTTCCTTTAAAATTCGCTGCTACGGTAAAAATTAAAACGATTCCCTACAATATTCGAAATAATTCCAACTTTTGCATGCAAGTTATACAAAATATATGTAACACACTTGCTAAGACGGATCTCAAATCGGACTCCCGAAACTCAATATGCAAATTTATTGGAAAGAAGTCAAATTATTTAAATTTCGGCATTTTAGCGGAAACTAGTCGAACAACCTCGAAATCTACTTTCGAAAGTTCACAAAAGTCACAAATAATCATACAAACCTAACGGCGCTTTCGGATTTCAAATCGGAGCTCATTCGCCAAAACCGAGCTCGAAAATCTCTTTTTAATATTTATCGACAATAAAAAGTGAAACCTTCTTCCGATGCCTACCAAACGAGGTCTGATTTAGCTCAAATTTTACAGATAAGTCCCAATGGACCTTACAAATATTTTAAAATTATTGGCATGCAAATCGGAGTCCTATCTTCCGAAACGACTGACCGAGGTCGTTGCATTCTCCTCCACTTATACTCTCGTTCGTCCTCGAATGAGCCCAAGTTTAAAGAAAATTTTATACAGATAACAAAAAAACTTGAATGACCTTCACCAACTACTCCATGGACATTATCTCATGATTGTAGAATCTGAATTATAACACGCACACCGAACTCTTGGAAATAAATATACCTGGATAATATCATAACGCCATTGCCCAGCTTATTCTGACTAAGCTGATCCTTCCTCGATCACGAGAGGAGAGCTCTACATTTTCGAAACAAAGATACACGAAACTCTGGATGGATTAACATGATTCCGCCGACAAATCACCTCGTCGATATACTTTACGATATAGAACAGTTCGATGAAACTAAAAATTAGCTCACACTTCAGCAACGCCTTAGAGATTTAATATTAGCATTCTGTATTGGAGGAAGACTCCTCCACTTAGAGCATAAACTCATACAACTAATTTGAATAGAAATAGGCATCCTCGCACAACCTGCTGGATTAAGGAAGACTTAGCTAAATAGAGAACGCGGCTCAGACCTGAGCTACCAAATTACTCTCTCGAGTTTCCAAACAGCTGCAACTCTCGAGTTCACAACTCCATACATTTTCTATAAGCACCACCGCCTGAAGGATCAAATCAAAGGTCAAATGATGCCTCTCATTACCCTTAGTAGCCTTGAGAAACAACAATGTGCTTATCCGGCCACCTTGACACGCACTCTGGCTCAACACAGGGAACATCACAAGAGGCTACTGACCGCCTAAGCTCACCAGTGCCGAACAAAGAAGGGATGGCAATGGACTGAGGATAGAAATGATTAGAGCTTCAGGAAGGTCATCTTTTTATTTGTTTGGCTCCCAGAGCTACACTACTTCCGAGTCAGGCTAACCAAAGAATTGCAATTGAAGAGATAGACATTAAATAAGCTTTATGGAATAAAATCTATGTCAATTTAACCTCCCTATAAAAAGGAAACTCTGACAATTTACTAAAAACCCTTTTATAACCTAGATAAGCTCATGGGATGGCATGACTTTACTAGCGTTTTGAACCAAGAGGAGATAAGTAGATCGAATGTTACTTACTAATCACTTTGCACCAGAAGAAACGATAACACTTTCTGATGGTGACGAATTAGGATCCCATTATCCTACCAACATTGAATTTCGAGGAGAGAGGTAAACTAATTTGACATAATAATAAAAGGTGCCACGATAAGATGCCAAGCAGACAATACCGACACTCACTATCCAAATCTCTCACATTTAGACCAAATAAATTAGTAGGGTCTCACAAATGCCAGGAATAAATCATACCAGAAGCTCGCCCCTCTACCGCAACCGATTCTTAATAGAAACGACATCCAAGGAAACCATCGAAACATGATAAGACACACCATTTCCAGATCGATTGAAAGAATCAAATCTTACTCACATTTAAGAGAAGAAGAAATCTCAAGGTCTACTATATCAGATACCTCAGCATCCCGCCAGACAAGCAGTTCATAAAACTGCCTCTACATCTGAGCTGAGCCACTACCCTGACAATCACTATCTGAAGAACCACTGCCGCCACACTCTCAAACTCTACTGGATGGTGGCATTTCTCTGGCTAATTGAGGTCTATATGAAATCCCCTGCGACTGCGCAGATGCCTGATGACGAGAGAAAAGACGACTACCTACCTGTCGGAGTAAGGGAAAACTCCTCAAAGGATAGCTAGACTCACGACAATGATAACAGGAAAACTCCTCAAAGGATAATCAGACTCACGACAATGATAACACCTTTTTGCTGAATATGGGAGCTGGACAGATTGTTAATAGCTGTAAAGAAAAGACTGAATCTGATCTTGACGAGCTACTAGCGCACTCTAAGAACTACGTGACACAAGCTGAGATAACCTGGAAGGTGACCTCCCAAAATAATCAGAACTCTTACTTCCAAATGAGGTACCATGGTTGCCCACTAGGGCCACGGGATCTCTTGCTCTCCCGCACCAACTCTTCCCGCTCTAACTTATGGTATACCTCGTACCTTCGGGTAATATCAACAACAACATCAAATGAGATCTCGACCTCAATCTCTTGAGCCATCTAGGATCTCAGGGAAAAAAAAAGGTCATCAATAAATCTTTGAATCTCTGGAAAAGCAGATGGACTAGTTCTAATTCATATCCAGCCATTCTATAGAATTCAATCTCATATTCTGAAACTGACAGGCTACCCTGTCCGATACACTCAAACTGGCGACGCTTTTCATCTCGCTCGCTACTCGAAAGGAACTTTTCCACGAATCTAGAAGACAAATCGAACCAAGTCAGCTAATGAAAGAGAGGTCCACCAATCTAGCGCTGGACCTTGAAACTGGAAAGCAGAATAATCAACACCATACCGCTTGATATAATCAAGAGCCTGAAGGATATGCTGACATCATTGTATTTTAAAAATTTACGCAGGGATTATCTGATGCATGGCTTAAGAACATCAGAAGGTTCAATTGGGTAAAATAATGCAGCCTTTTTGGGAACTCGGACCGAGCCATTACTCAGGCTAACTAACCAGCCAGAATAACAAGAGGCACAACACATACTACCTCCGGAACATACTTTATTGCGGCAATATTAAAAACTGGAATAGGATCTCCCTGAGACCGAACATCTGCATTTGCGGCAACCTGATAAGCTGCCTAGCGAATAATAGGTTCTTACGGTATCTGCGTCACCAAAATTTTCGTAAAAGCATCGTAGAGAGCCAAGGGAACCACAAGGCCCTCCTCCCTTGCCCATCGCGAGCTCATACATCTGGGACCTCCGTAACTAGATCGTCACCACGATCAAAACTCTCGGGCTTCATCAGTGCTAGCCCCAGGCTAGACTGCTTTATCTTGAACTCATACCGTTTGCTGATTCGTCTCACGAGAGTTCACTATTACCACGAAGGGATTAATGAAAAATACTTTTGCATCCTAGACCGACGCACGATCAGAAAAGAAGGAAGTGAAACTTCCTAAATGCCGTTATAGCCCCTCGTAGATAATCACGGACGTCTACGTACCCATCAGCGAGACTCTAGTAGATACTGTCTTAGTCTGGATAGACTCTAAATTGGCTTTGATACCAACTGACACGACCCGAAATCCGGCTAGGCCGTGCGGGCACCCGACATCTTCCCCTAGACCCGTCGGGCGAACCCTTACCAATTAAATTAGGAAAATATATATAATTCAATTTATAAATAAGAAAAATACTTAGAAAAAGCATAGACATATTATTACCTCTAAGCTGTACAAAAGAAATTACAGCTGACTACCCAATATACTAGGTCTAGGGCTATCCAGACTAGACATCTAAGAGTACAAAAGAAGACAGATACCTCCTGAAGGGAGCAAAATGCAACTGAAATAATAGACAATAAACTGGTGGCCATCCGGAATAAAAGCTGGCTCACCCTGGCAGCTGAAGTCGTCTGCGCTCCTTCATAATGTGGCGAACTCAATCCTGGAGCGAACCTGCCGAAACGAAATAGATAGACAAAAACAAACAAAAAACAAGGGTGAGTCAAAGGGACTCAATAAGTGGGGCAGACTAGCCACCTCAAAGAATAGGATAACTAGCCAAGGAGAAAAGAAACAGATAGACCAAATTCCTTTTATTTAAATTATAAAAAGGCAGAGCCAGATAATAACCGGAAACACGTAAAAAACTTATAAACTCAACCAAGGATGCGTGCCAGAAACATACCAACAAATAAGCAATGCACATATAAGCAGAACAGTAGTCATGTACCGCAAGTCTACACAATGGTATGAACTGAGATGAAATGAAATGAAGTGAGATGAAATGAAATGAAATATGATGCAAAGGGTCACATGTGCCCGTAATCCCATCCCGAGGTGGAATACTCCTGCATTCGAGGGGAATCCAATCTGATAACCAACTGGAGCGGAATACTCCTGCTCCTGGGGCGCAATACTCCTGCACCCGATATAATGTAAACCAGAGGCGGAATACTCCTGCACTCTCCTGGGGCGGAATACTCCTGCACCAGATAAAATGTAAAGCTGAGGCGGAATACTCCTGCACTCAGTATCTGACATAAGAGCGGAATACTCCTGCTCCTGGGGCGGAATCCTCCTACCCTCAATATGATACAATGGAGCGGAATGCTCCTGCTCCTGGGGCGGAATACTCTTGCATCCAACATATGAATGATATATAATGCATATGAATGCAATGTGATGCAATAATAACCCTTCACCGGCGCGGGACTCTCATCGACAGCCGGGAAGTAGATGCCAACTCACAGCCAGAGTACAATGCTCAGATCCTCAATGCAATACCAACAACAGGCATAACGTATAATATACAATGTAAATCCAAAGCTAAGGTGTAAGGAGTACGCCTATCGGCAGCTACACACGTAAGGAACACGTGGTAGAAAATCCACGAGGCCAGGTGCCTCCAAAGAAATGGATATAAACACTTACCTCTTCTAAAAGTTAGCATTGCTTATCGAAAACCGCTTTGTCCTTTGGATTCATTGCAAAACAATCCCTCTCTATTCAATAAGCAGAAAAATATATCAAATTAGGCTAAAGACTTCATTCCTTACGTCTTAGGGCAATCCAGTTAGAAACCTGATACCCTATTCGCATACGCAATATGTAGGCCAGGCCTATGTACAGGGTTTAAGGTCACATAACCAAACCCTAAATAAATTATATTTATATGTTGCCCATAACTCACTGAGTACGAATATATAATCAATTCCACTATCGGGGTCCAATTGACCCTTTAAACTATTAATTGAACTTATTAGGACGATGTCTAATATCTCAATTTCTACCGTTAAAATATATTTAAACACACGTAATAAACTCAAATAATGCATTAACATCATTGCCTGAATGTTTCAGGGTAAAAATTCTATATTTTCTTCGGCCCTTTTCTCATTTTCTGGCATTTTTTCATTGTGTCCGTCAGTTTCTCCTTTCTGTTCGTTGAAATGTATATTCGTCCTGCTTAGGGATCATAGAATAAGTTTAACCGACCTAGTCACTTGTTTTCTTTTCTTTCTTCATTTTTTGTCTTTTTCTCTTTTTTTTTCTTTTTCCTTTAAAATTCGCTGCTACGGTAAAAATTAAAACGATACCCTACAATATTTGAAATAATTTCAAATTTTGCATACAAGTTATACAAAATATATGTAACACACTTGCTAAGACGGATCTCAAATCGGACTTTCGAAACTCAATATGCAAATTTATTGGAAAGAAGTCAAATTATTTAACTTTCGGCATTTTAGCGGAAACTAGCCGAACAACCTCGAAATCCACTTTCGAAAGTTCACAAAAGTCAAAAATAATCATACAAACCTAACGGCGCTTTCGGATTTCAAATCGGAGCTCATTCGCCAAAACCAAGCTCGAAAATCTCCTTTTAATATTTATCGACAATAAAAACTGAAACCTTCTTCCGATGCCTACCAAACGAGGTCTGATTTAGCTCAAATTTTACAAATAGGTCTCAATGGACCTTACGAATATTTTAAAATTATCGGCACGCCAATCGGAGTCTTATCTTCCGAAACGACTGACCGAGGTCGTTTCAGATTTCCAACATCAGGGCCTTGCAATCGACCGTAGCATGGGCAATGCTACGATGGAAGTCACAATAGGCCATTGTATTCCTCTCGGTTGCTCCTTTTACAATAGGCGACCACCGTACTTTTGGTCCTAGTTTGTCGAAGTGATTGGCAACCAGTTCCACGGTGTTGACTCGCAAACCAAAATCTCTGATGCTGCGTGGCTTGGTGCGTTTCTCTTGGGATCTAGGCCCCCGGGTGTTCTCTTGCTTTGCCACTCCGTCTTGGCTATGTGTCTTTCCTTTTACTCTTCTTCCATCCCATTCTCCCTCAAGGGTCGGACTTCATGCTCGTTTTCTTCGTTCAACTTTAGGGTTTTGAAAGTGTTCTGGTTCCGAGCGGAGCTTTTCAGTGTACCTCTGATGTAAGGCACTCCATGTCGACACAGGATGTTGAGTTTGACTCCACCGCAATTCCCTGGTAGCTAGCAACCCTTTGGAATTCAGGCTCTTACCGAAGGCTACCACAATGATATTATCGGGGACTGGAGGAAGCTCTATGCGTTCCCTCTGAAACCTTTCAACATAGTTTTTCAACACCTCATCGTCGTGCTGCCGAATCTCAAAGATATCCTACATGCGCTTCTCCTGTTTACGGGTGCCAAAATGCACTTTCTTGAACAAATCTTGCATCTGGGTGAATGAATCGATGGAGCCCATCGGTAGCTGAGTATACCAAGTGAGGGCACCTTTAGTAAAAGGTGAGCCAAACCTTTTAACCAGAGTAGACTAGATTTCTTCCTCTGAGATTTCGGTGCTCTTGACGGATGTGTAATACGCAGCAATATGTTCATCCGGATCCATTGTTTCGTCTTACTTCAAGTTTTCCAACAGGTAGGAGTTCTTTGGTATGCAGATCGGTGCAACACTTGCCTTGTATTCATGCTTATAGAAATTTTTCTCATCTACGGTGGTAACCTGAGGTGGTGCACCCGGTACGTTACCGATCTGATCGTCGATGGCCTTCATCTCCTTTAGGATGTCCTGAATAATAGGTGTTCATTTAAGGTCTTAATTGTTGATTAGGAGCGGACACTGGAGTATCGTGCATGGGCACTGGTCCCCGGGAGAATGCTGGCCTCTAAGACGATCCAGCAAACCTAGTTCCTAACTTCTGAGATATACCCTCGACCATGTTGACCGTGTTTTGCTCTGTCCGCGCTGAGAGGGTTATGAGGAGATTAGCCAGAAAACCTCTGAGATCAGAATTACCTTTGCGTGACTGATCACCTTGACCGTCGCTGGGCACATGGACTGGCTCTTTGGTGGGATCCTTTGGCTGCACGCTGGGATCGCCAGGATCCTGCACAGACTCGTCTACTGCATCGACAGTTCTTTGGGGTGTTATCGTTTTCGTCTTACATGACTACGCCTTTTCCTCGTAGAATACCTACAATTTCTTGGGCCCCACGGTGAGCGCCAAACTTTTTATGGCTAAAATGGAACATCTAGGTTAAACACTTAAATTTTTGAACGGGTCACAAGAAATACAGTAAAATACGATGGAAAAGTATGTAAATAGAGTGGAAAATAATAGACAAGAAAGTAAAGAGTTTTATTCCTTGAGAATAGTTGGCTGTGAATCCCGTGATGTACAACACAATGTAAGGAGGGGTATTTATAGTAGTGATTACCTAATCCTAATTATGGTAAAATATAAAGACTAATGAAGCTCATGGGCCTATAAACTCAAGATGGTGGTATATACGAAACCCTAACTAGGAGACTGTAACCCTAATGTGGTAGGATGTATGCCTTGTGTCCTACGCCGTACCACCTGAACGGTCATAACTAGTAGAACAGGCGTGTATCCTTTGCTTGTAGGATAAGTCCAGTCTCGCCAGCTAGACTCGTGTCCATGTAACAATAGGTGGCGTATTTTTTCCCACACAGTTCTCATTTTGTACATTCCATATCCGTTGCTTTTCTGAACTGACTTTTCTTCTTCCTCGTTGAATTCCGTGACTGATATACAGTTAACTCATGATGAGTTAACCATGTGGGTTACTGCGATCTTTGCAAGGAACCCCCCCCTACTTCAATGACTTTCATATCCTTGGCCAACGAGAATGGATTGTGTGCAAAAAACTATGAAGTCTTCTCATCCGATTTTCTCTTTTGATCCTTGGTTCCCATTGCCTTCATTACCTCCTCTTTGTTCTATGGTTCTCCCATCGTGAGATACCCCCCTGAAGGAGATAAAAATTGATGCCCCATATATTGCTCCCTTGCCCGATGTGCGAGCATCTGGAGGGAGAATTGTTGAAAGGGTGAGAAATTCCCGCTCTTCGAAGAGAAAAAGATTCTCCAAGCTCGAGAATGTGGTGGTTGCTGGTGAACCCTTGGTGATTTCCGATGGTGAGGGTGAAGTACCCCGAGTGCATAAGCTTGAGGCTGTTAAGACACCCTCTTCTGCTGCTGGTGAGTCTGGCCCGTCTATGCGGAAAAGCAGACACCTAATGGACGAGTCTCCTGAGGCCTGTGAAGAAGCCGTCCTGGAAGACGAAGTGGTGCTTTCTCCCAATCACCTTGAGCCTTAGTCTTTAGGTTAGTTTTTCATTCCATACGTCACTAGTTCTATTTCCTTTAGTTTCTCATAAACTAATATCCTTTGTATACATGTAGAACCTACTATTCCAACTCCGGACCCCGAGGTGACCGATTCTTTCCAACGCTGTCCTGGTAAAGAGGTGGTAATGGATATGGATGTTGTGGCTGCACCCGTGGATGCTGCCCATGAGGTTGTTATTCCTATTGTTGCGGGAGTTAACCTGTTCAAAACCCTGAGGGTTGTGTTATACCATACTACTGAGTTGATCGGTCCTACTGAACAAAGACATCTTGCTGGTTACAGTCGCCAGAAATTGCTTGAGGTCGCTGCTGGTTGCTCTCTTCAGATAATCTTCCTTTTTCCATTTTTCAACATCTTATGAGTCGAGTCCTTACTTTCCCTCAGCTAAATACCCGCTTCTACATTTGTCCAGGGACTGATGGTTTATCATGAGATACTCCGTCGAGGAGGCTCAAATGAGAACCTGAGAGAGGAGAATGAAGCCCTGCTAGGACAAGTCGCTAGCCTGCAGCCTTTCATGGAGGAAGCTGAACGGCTAAGAGGGGAGCTTTATACTACACGCAGAGCTTACCAGCAGGAATCCTTGAGAGGCAAGAACCTTTATGAGGCTTTGGGAAGTGAGATCCACAAGCACAAACAGACTATGGAAGCTCTCCAATCGTCTCTTACGGAGGCCAAGCTTTCAGAACAGCTTCAACGTAAGAATGTGGCCCACCTAGATGCAGCTATGGAAGCTCTCCAACAAAAGCTGTCTGGGGTAGATGAGAGGATTGAAGCTGCTGAAAAGTGTGTCTCTGATGCTAGGATCCTTTAGTCCTTCCTTCAAGATGAGAACGATAGGCTGAAAAGCAAAGTGGCGTCCCTGGAAAAAGGTTCGCAACAAAATTTGCAATGATGCTCATTTCAAAGAGGAATAGATGAATGCCCTGAATGCTCGTCGCATAGCTAAAATGGATCGTGCTAACATCGTGGCTGCCCTCTCCACCTTTCTCCGGGTTCGTAACGACCCTAGTGTGGACATGGAGGCAGAGATTGCTTCGTTGACTGAGCTTGTGGCCCAAGCAGATGCTCAGATGGGGTCTGAATAAAAATCCCCCCCTTTTGATGCTTAAGATTTTTTATGCATCTATTTATTAAACCACTCCCATGTTTTACAGGCATTATGATATGATTTTGGCCCGTTTTAAGGCTTTTAACTTGAATTACTTCCTAATTTGTTTCTGATGATTTCAGTTTCCACCGTAAACAATTGAGTAATGTCTTTGCTAATCGAGCCTTCATGAGCATGTGCACCTAAAGGTTAAGTGGCTTTCGGACGTATTGCATGTTCTAATGTCTATAATGTTTATCAGTGAGCCTGCTCGGGCAATTAAGTCTGTTGTGTGCGCCAATGTTTGGCAGCTTTCATTGCATCTGTGATAGACGACTATTTTGAGCCCACAATGGGACAACTTTAGCCAGTATGAAAATGGTGCATTTTTGCGTTTCGATACAGAACGTCTTTGCTTGTTTACTCGAGTATTTTAAGACTTTCTGGCACTATGCGGGCGAGCATCCCCACTGATATGTAGGTGAAAATTTGTTGAATTGACGAGTTCAACTTACAAATAATATCTTGTGGCTGAGTTAGATGTGGTCTAGCTCCAAGCGAGTAGTTTACCCTACTTTTGTCACGAAAAGTGAGTGTATTACTTTGACTTGAGTTCGGTCGGGGCTATGAATATTTTGATCGTAGATGGATCTGAATTGTATTTGTAAAACTGACTAAGTAAAATAGTAGTTTTATTGATAAATAGGGGTGCATGGCCTGAACTGTTGTGGGTGAAAATCGATAACATTACTGATGAGTGTGTAAATACCGTGATCAAAATTTAAAGAAACTAGA
The DNA here is from genome assembly GCA_037355625.1 of Petunia x hybrida. NCBI lineage: Eukaryota > Viridiplantae > Streptophyta > Magnoliopsida > Solanales > Solanaceae > Petunia > Petunia x hybrida. The sequence continues at coordinate 55,854 of JBBBVM010000748.1, read as the reverse complement.
GACTAAATAAAAGTATATGCTGAAATTAAATATACTTCCAAATGCCCTACACCTTCTCCGCCTTGAAGACCCGTCAATCAACTGAACAATCATAATTGTAATCTTGGGTTATTGAGGTTTTGGGGTCTTCATCTATTTCAGGGAAGCCAGCCTTCGATGCCTCTTTAGAGTCAGATGCTCCTATGACCGCTGCGGTGCAGCACTCCCTTACTGCCTCCTAATCTCCATTGATCTCTTTTATTCCCCACTTGGTGCGGTATTTGAGTTTTTGTTTCCAGGTAGGGGGCACTGTTTTAATCGGATGAATCCACGGTCGTCCCATGATTGCATTGTACGGGGTGCCTCATTTTATAACCTTTAAAAAAGAAATATAATCCTCTCCCAAAATGTGTCTATCAAAGCTGATTTCCCCAACAGACTTCTAATAGGAATTGTTAAAGCATGCCAGCATATAGACACTCTGAGCCATTTTGTCTTCAACTCCCATCTCCTTTAGAGTGTCCTATTTAATGAGGTTCACGACACTGCCAGCCTCGACTAGGACACGCTTGACATCTATGTCCTCTATCCGGAGCGTTATAACCAATGCATCGTGGTGAGAAGTGTTGCAGCTAGTAATATCCTCGTCACTGAATAAATTCATCTCTTCTCGAGCGTGGTCCTCATCGGGCACTACCTTACCATCCTTCGAGTCACCAAACTGCGTCGAGCCACCGATAATCACATTGATGGACCTCTTAGGCTCCGGCAGGTCTGGGGTCCCTCTAAGATTATGCTCTTAACATAGGTTTTCTTTCCCCTTTCAGTAAGTAGGTCCTTCAAACAACCTTTATGGAGTAGATTCATCACTTCCAGGATTAAGGCCCTGCAGGCAGCAATCTCATGCCCATGATCCATGTGAAACTCGTAATACATGTTTTTGTTTCTTCTACCAAGTTTGGCGCTCATGTTGCTGGGACACCGCACTTAGGCATCCTTCATATGATCCCGCACAAACTTTACAGCATTGATGCATAGTCCCAGCTCTTCAAACCTATTGGGTACCCAATCTATGCTGAGTGACCCCTTGTGAGGTGGAGTCGGAGCTTTTCTGTTATCCTCTTATTTTTCGACCGACTTTGGGAAGTCATCCATGTAATCTCTCCTGCTCTGCTTTCCCTTGTCTTGAGCTCTGGATTCTTCTACATATGCCCGCTTATGTCCTTGACGGGTGATGTCTTCGACGATTGGGCAAGCTTCTACAATGGGGCCTAAGGAATGCTCGGGCTCCAAGTGCAACTTCTCAGTATATCTTTGGTGCAAAGTGTTCTATGTTGTCACAGGGTGTTGAGTCAAACTCCACTGCAATTCCCTGGTAGCTAATGACCCTTTAGAATTCAGGCTCTACCCAAAGGCTACCACAGTAATATTATCGGGGACTGGAGGAAGCTCCATGCATTCCCTCTGAAATATTTCAAAATAGTCTTTCAATAGTTCATCGTCATGCTGCCGAATCTCAAAATATATCCTCTTTACGCTTCTCCCGCTTATGGGTGCCAGAGTGCGCTTTCTTGAATAAATTTTACATCTGGGTGAGCGACTCGATAGAGCCCCATCGGTAGCTGAGTTTATCAAGCAAGGGCATCCTTGGTCAAAGTTGAGCCAAACCTTTTCACCAGAGCAAACTGAATTTCTTCCTTTGAGATTTCGTTGCTTTTGACGGTTGTGTAGTATGCAACAATATGCTCGTCCAAATCCGTTGTTCCATCGAACATCAAGTTATCCAGCAGGCAGAAGTGCTATTGTACGCGAATATATGCAGTTCTTGCTTTGTATGCATGCTTATAAAACTTTTGCTCTTCTACAGTGGTAACCTAAGGTGGTTCACCCGGTACGTTACCGATCCGATCGTGGATGGCTTTCATCTCCTTTAGGATGTCTTGAATGACATGTGTTCCTTTAAGCTCTTGATTATTGACTGTCGTTGAACCTCCATAAGCAACGTCCATGTTGAGTCCACGATTAGGAGTGGACACTGCTGTATCGTTCATGGGTGCTGGTCCTCGCGTGGATGCTGGCATTTGAGACGATCTAGCAAATATTGTTACTAACCTTTGAAATATGCCTACGGCCATGTTGACCGAGTTCTGCTCTGCTCGTTCCGACAGAGTTTTGAGGAGATTAACAAGGAAACCTCTGAGGTTAAAATTACCTTCGCATGATCGCCTTCACCGTCGCTGAGAACATAGACTGGCTCCTTGGTGGGATCCTTTGGTTGCATGCTGGGATTGCCAGGATACTGTACAGACTCATCTACTGCGTTGGTAGTATTCTTTGGGGTGTTGTCATTTTCATCTGACATGGTTGTGCCTTTTCCTCGTAGAATACCTACAATTGTCTGGGCCCACGTTGGCAGCCAATCTGTTTATAACTAAAATTGGACGTCTAGGTTAAACACTTAAATTTAAGAATAGGTCACAAGCTATACAGTAAAATACGATGGAAAAGTAAGTAAACAGAGAGGAATACAATAGACAAGACAGTAAATGATATTTCCCACGATACACCACTTTACTGTTTTAGGGACCAGTTCCTTAAAATGTGTTCCTTTACTAAACTATATGCGGAATTAAAACTGTAAGTAAATGAACACCAGATATTAGCGTGGAAAAACCCCTTGACACGGGATCAAAAAACCACGACCTACTTCTCAAGTAGGATTTAAACTTCACTATGTAAAAAGACCCACTTGGTTACAAGACTCTCTCTTACTAACCTAGGACTAACTCTAATCCTTTAGTGATCTTTCTCACGATCAGTGAAGTTGTGTCAAGTCCACGACTTGAACCAGAAAGTTACAACTCGATTATTGCTTACTACAGTTGAACTAAGACTTGAACTTTTACAAGACTCAATCTTAAGGAACAGGTTCTAACCTAGTTCTACTGTAGCTAACTGATTACACAAATAAGCTAACGACTCTCTTAAGCTTTGCTCGATGCTCTCTGTATTTGTGTACACCTTCTATGGCTGATATGCTCCACGTTTTATAGCTCCAGCAGCCAAGAAGTCTTGATCAATTAGAACTCCAAAGCTCCCTTGAGTTTGAGTCCTAATTGGATTCTACTCTTTAGAATCCGGATCTTCTATCTTTTATCCTTTGTTTATGCAATCTTTTCATATCCGTTTAGACCTGCATAATTATCAAGATAAACATTAGTTTTAGGATAATTAATAATATCTCAACTTAAATGATTTTGCATGAATTATCTATTTAGCTGCAGTGATTCAAAGGAACAGGTCCTTTGAATCCGTTCCTCAGTCATCAGTCAAAACTCCAAGCTTATCCAAGCTAACATTTTCCCCCTTTTTGATGATGACAAATTCATAAGCATAGCTGCATATCCTTAATGTCCTGAAGTACAACTTAAGCTTAAAAATAGTTAGTAGAGACTTTATTCATCATTAAGGAACAAATTTTCAATTAGGTATAACTTCATGCTAAAATCAGACTTACTCTTCCCCCTTTTGGCATCATTGAAAAGGTTGCATAAAAAATATAACTCAAGTGTTAGAATAATCAGCACATGGCCATTGAGGCAACTCAAAATGCAAACATAAATCAGATTAAAGTAACTGCAAAACAATGATATTAGCCATCAAAGACAATTCATTTAACCAAAAGCTGAAACCAGGGGATACAAGCAAGTACTACAGAATTATTCAAAGACTAGAGAAGGAAAAGACTAAGGCACTAAACTAGGCTAAATCCCACTGGACAAAAGATGGCTAAAGGCTAAGGTGGTCAGGATGTGGAAGGACCAGGTCCGTGAGACTTGTTAAGCAACTCAAACATCTGCTTGAGCATTCCCTCATTGGTCTCCTTTGCCTTTGTGGCCTCTGCCTTCCAGTAATTTTTCTCCTCTTCCAACCTTGCTATTTCAGCAGCCTGGATAGCAACATGTTGCCTAAGTGCCCTTACCTTATTGTTCAAAGGCTGCCTCCCAACATCAGCCTGTGGAGGATCAGCCTGAACAGGCAAGTCACAACTGATCAATGTGGCACAGCCAAACTTTTCCTTCTTAGTAGCCTTCACTACCCCTTCCAAGGGAATCTTCAATTTTGCAAACACATCAGTTAAGATGAACCCAAACGGCAAAGAATGCTTTCTCTTCCCAGCTATCACCCTTTTTATTAGGTGGATCATAAAACTGGGCCAGTTGATCTGTTTTTCAATGTCCAACAGTTCCATAAGGACCAGGTCCATGAAACTGGCAATTCCTCTTTTCTCCTGCCTTGGCATCAAAATCTTGTTCACAAACTCGAATAGCACTTGGTGCTGAGGGTGCATCTCACTCTTCTGCACGGCCCTGGGTTTCTCTTCCCTTTCATTCTCAGCAAACTTCCTAGTGATCTCCAAATCAGTTGGCAAGTTTGTCAAGTCAGGCCATATATTCTTGACATAGCTGTCATACCCAGTAAAAGGAATACCCAACAGCTCACCAAGTTCCCTGGTATCAAATATAATCACATTTTCATTTACAGAGGTAGTAATTCTGTCACCTCTGATTGAGCAGTTCTTGTAGAACTCCTGCACCATCCCCTTTGCACATCTACCAAAAATCTGAAGGACCATGTCCCTCCAGCCCTGAGCATGCAGTCTTTGCAACAACCATAGCATCCCTTCTTCTTGCACATCAGACAGTACTCTACCCTTCAACACTTTCCTAGTTAGCATATCATCATGAACACAATGAACCACATCTTCTCCCTCAGCCTCACTCTCACTTTCATCCTCAGCAAAAGACTCATCACTGTCACTAGCAGAACTTTCAGTTACAACAACTCTTTTAGAGGACCTGGTCCTCTTAGCAGATTTTTCTGCTGCCTTAACAGAACTTCTTATTACTCGTCTTTGAGCCACTTTTCTTTTCTTTGACTGAGGCACAACCTCCTCAGCATCTGCCATCTCATCATCTTCCCAAATATCATCAAATTCAAAATCCTCTACTTCTTCCTCTTCAACAACCTGTTTTCCTTTCCCTTTTCTGCTTCTTTCTAAAGCAGCAGCTAATTGTTCATCAGCAGCTTTAGCAGCACTTCTTGTTCTCCTAACCCCAGAACCAGGGGCTGAGGCAGAAGGAACAGGTCCTTTAGCCTTGGAGGAACTTTCAACTTTCTTCTTAATTCCGGGCTTATAACTATCATCTATTTTCTTCAACTTAGCAGCAATTTCAGTAGTCACTTGGTCATCAATGGGTCCCTTTCTGGCTAATTTTCTTTTCAGACTCCTAATGTTGATCAAATCCACCAAGGGCCTATCACTATCACTTATAGCTTCATCAACATCTATAACATCCTCGATAGATGCTCTAAAAGCAGCCTCTAGAGACCCCGATGACCCATGCATGGGTACTTCCAACCTCTTAACTATTTCTTCTTCCCCCTCAAGAACAGCCTCTGACCCCTCTCCCTTTTCTTCCTCATCTATCACAACATTCAAAGGATAGGTGAAATTTACCTGATACCGATAAAGAACCATAGCTCGTGACAAATCCTCAACCTGCTCGGCAATTGATTCAGCCGTGGGAACTGGTCCTTCCCCCTGAATTTCAGGTTCAGGTATTTCTGGGATTATTTCATGAATTTCAGGGTTTAGGTCAGTGGTATCCATGGGTGAAGAAGGTTTGAGATTTTGTGGTTGATCAGAGGTGGGTGCAGTTGAAGAATTTTCAGGAGAAAGAGACATCTTAGCAATTCGAATTAAGAGATAATTGATTATTCTTTCTGAAATTTTGAGAATTCAGTTTATGAGCAAAGTAAAAGAATAATGGGGGAGAAGGAGTGTATTTATAGGATGGATTAGGTAGTAGAGATAGAGTAGGAAACAGTCACAATTACCTCAGCACGACATGCAGCCGTTATGGACCCTTGGGAATCTCCCGGAGAAATAGAGCCGTTGGGCTGCCAGGTTACCTTTTCAGAGTGGGAACTGTTCCTTCCGATGGGACTCTTATGCAATTTGGATATGGTTAGGTAACTTAGTGGGATTTATCCTAATTACAAGTTACCTATAGCCTTTGCACTTCTAAATTAACTGAATAATAACGAGTACTTACCTGATTTTAACACAAAAATTCAGTGTCCTTCCAATTTGAAACATTTTTGATCATTTGAAATTCTAAGAGCATAAAGGTAACATCATTCAATTTTAGCAACTCTAAATAAGAAATATGGCATAAGAGTATACATTTAAGTATTAAACTGGACTGAATTATTCATAAAGACTTGAATAAAATTCATTTTGAGTGCAATTTCCTAGCCAATTATGAAGTAAAGCATTGATGATTTTATGTGAATTTAATCATCCCTAATTCCAATCTATTTCGTTCAAAATCATCTCTACCTAGAGCTTTTGTAAAAATGTCAGCAATTTGCTTTTCAGTGGGACAAAATGCTATGGTGATCAAACCTTTTTCATAGTTGTCTCTTAGGAAATGATGTCTTATATCAATGTGTTTAGTCCTTTTGTGATGCACTGGATTTTTTTTCATGTTAATAGCACTAGAGTTATCAAAATAGATAGGAACATTTCCTACATCAACACCAAAATCCTGTAATTGTTGTTTGATCCATAACAACTGTGAACAACATGAAGCAGCTGCCACATATTCAGCCTCAGCAGTGGAAAGTGCCACTGAATTTTGTTTCTTGGCTCCCCAAGAAACTAAACACTCACCAAGAAAATGTGCCATACCTGAGGTACTTTTTCTATCAACAAGGAAACCTGCATAGTCAGCATCAGTATATCCAACAAGATTAAAACTACCACCTTTTGGATACCAAAGTCCCAAGGGACCTGTTCCTTTCAGATACCTCAATATTCTTTTAACAGCTTTCAAATGAGATTCATTAGGATCTGATTGAAACGTAGCATACAAACCAACACTGAACACAATATCAGGTCTACTAGCAGTTAGATAAAGTAGAGAACCTATCATACCTCTTTACAATTTTTGATCAACTGATATTCCATGTTCATCAAGATCCAATTTTGTAGCAGTGGCAATAGGTGTGTCAATTTCATTAGCATTATCCATATCAAATCTTTTAAGTAATTCCTTAACATACTTTTGTTGATGGATCATAGTTCCATTTGAGGTTTGCTTAATTTGTAAACCCAAAAAGAAATTGAGTTCACCCATCATGCTCATCTCAAACTCACTCCCCATCAAGTTTGCAAATTCCTTACTTAAATTTTCACAAGTAGCACCAAAGATTATATCATCTACATAAATTTAAACAATTACAAGATGCTTAGCTTTTTCTTTCAAAAACAATGTGCTATCAATTTTACCTCTTTTGTATCCATGCTGGAGTAGAAATTTTGATAGCCTTTCATACCATGCTCTTGGTGCCTGCTTGAGCCCATACAAGGCCTTGTCCAACTTGTACACATGCTCAGGGAACTGTTCACTTTCAAAACCTAGAGGTTGCTTGACATATACTTCTTCTTTCAAGTAACCATTCAGAAATGCACTCTTGACATCCATTTGATGTAGAGTAAATTCCATGTATGTAGCAAAGGCTATAAGAAGTCTTATTGCTTCCAGTCTTGCAACTGGAGCAAAAGTCTCATCATAGTAGATGCCCTCCTCTTGACTATATCCCTGAACAACTAGCCTGGCCTTATTTCTTGTTACCATGCCGTCCTCATCAAGTTTGTTTCTGAAAACCCGTTTTGTTCCAATTATGGACCTGTTCCTTGGCTTGGGTTCCAGATGCCAAACTTGACTCCTTTGGAATTGATTCAATTCTTCCTGCATAGCATTAATCCAATCTGCATCCTTCAGTGCTTCTTTCACATTTTTGGGTTCAACAAGAGATAGGAAAGCACTAAAGGCACGCAGATTGTGATTTTTGACTGCTGATCTAGTTTGAATCCCAGCAGTCTTGTCTGAGATTATTTGATCCACAGGATGTGACCCTTGATACTTGTAAGGCTTGGGTATCAATCCATTGTCAGAAGTCCTCTGCTGAGGAACAGTTCCTGATAGAGTAGCACTACCAGTTTGTAAGGTGGAACCCACATTTGTTCCCCCTGTTTCTGTGCCACTATTCTCAGTTCTGTCCTGAGGAACAGTTCCTTGCAGTTCACTTCTCATATCCAGATTCTGCATTTATGGATCAAGTTCATAAGCTTTCAGCATTCCAATTTCTTCATCCTCCTGTACCTGTTCTTGAGTGAGACTGTCAGTTTCATCAAATTTTACATGCATGCTTTCTTCAATTTTCAATGTCTTCTTGTTAAACACCCTATAAGATTTACTATTTAAAGAATAACCAATAAATATTCCCTCATCACTTCTAGGATCAAATTTTCCTAAAGCATCTTTCCCATTGTTATATATAAAACATTTGCAGCCAAAAGCCCTAAGATGAGAGATATTTGGTTTTCTTCCTATAAGCAATTCATATGGGGTCTTTTCTATCAATGGCCTTGTCATACATCTATTTATTATATAACATGCAGTATTAATAGCCTCAGCCCAAAAGTTTTGTGGAAGATTTCCAGATATTAACATAGTCCTTGCCATTTCCTCTAGAGTCCTATTTTTCCTTTCCACTACACCATTTTGTTGTGGAGTTCTAGGTGAAGAAAAATTATGATTAATGCCATTTTCATTACAGAAATTGAAAAACATATGATTTTCAAATTCAGTTCTATGGTCTGACCTAATGGCAACAATATGATTATCTAGAGTTCTTTGAGCTTTCTTAGCAAAAATTGAAAATGCATTAAATGCTTCTTCTTTAGATGCAAGAAATATAGTCCATGTAAATCTGGAGTAATCATCCACCAATACCATAACATACTTCTTACCTCCATGACTCATTGTTCTCATTGGACCACATAAATCCATATGGACCAGTTCCAAAGGTTTAGTGGTACTTACCTGTTTCTTCGGTTTGAAGGAGGATTTTACCTGCTTCTCCCTGGCACATGCTTCACATACTTTTTCATCATTAAACTTGATGTTAGGAAGACCTATCACCAAATCCTTGGACACAAGTTTGTTCAATTGTGAAAGACTAGCATGTCCTAGTCTTTTGTGCCATAGGAGGGGATCATTTTGCACCACACTTAAGCAACTCAAGCTTCCATCAGATAGTGTCAGCAAGTCTACTTTGTAGATGTTTCCATGCCTATTTCCCTGCAAAATAATCTCTCCAGAAGTTTTATTAGTCACAGTGCATCCAGTAGATTAGAAATTAACATTATTACCTTTGTCACACAATTGAGATATGCTCAATAAGCAATGCTTCAGTCATCTACTAGAAACACATTATCTATACAGTGTGAATCAGACCTACCTACCTTTCCAATTCCAATGATTTCCCCTTTCTTACCATTACCGAAGGAAACACTTCCTCCTTGAAAGGCTGAGAGTGAAAGGAACAGTTCCTTATGTCCTGTTATGTGCCTTGAGCAACCACTGTCCGTATATCATTTGTAGTTTATCTCCTTCACTCTAGCCTGCAAAAGAAAACTAGGGGTTATTTTAAGAACCCAAACTAGTTTGGGTTCCTTTCCTTTAGAAAAAGGATGAATCAAATCTTTCTTAGCCCAAAATGGTAATGGTTTCTTTGTGTGAACAATTTTCCTTTTTACAGAATTGTGAACAGGTTTATAGGACCTATTTTTCTGTTTTACAAAATTTTGAACAGGTTTGTAGGACCTGTTCCTCTGGGCAGCCATTTTTAAAGATTGACAATTTTCTTTCCGGTGACCAGTGTTCCCAAAATGAGTACATAGCCAGTTTTCAGGAAATGATAAGTACTTACTCTTTGGATCCCATTTGGATGAACTCTGTACTTTCATGAATCCAATACCTTTCCTGTTACTACTATGATTTTCCTGTAACCATTCTAGTGCTTCAGAAGCTTGTTCCATTCTACAGTTTTTCTTAGTTCCATTTTTGTTTTAACCAAGTCTTCTTCTAAAGATCTTATCTTCTCATCCTTTTTACACAGTTCATCAACTGTGACTTTCAGTTTCTCTTCAGCAATGATCTGATGAGAATTAGCAATACCTTTACCTTTTAACTATTTTAACATTTTCTAATTCCTGAGCAGTTGATTTAAGTGTGAGGACCTGTTCCTCAAGCATGCTAATCTTCCTTTCCAGAAAAATATTTTTAATTACTTCCTCTTTGCATTCTGCTTCTAAACAATCAATTTCATCATGCAGTTGATGATTGCCATCCCTTAGAGATTTAAATTCATTTAGCACAATATGGAATACTTTAACTAATTTTTCTCTAGACATGATTTTTACATCTTCTTTAAGTTTAGAAACAAATACCTCAGCATCTTCTTCATTTTCTGAATCTCCAAGAGCCATTAGAGCAAGATCCTCATCCAGATCATCATCAGTTATTTCGTCTTCACTGTCTTGCCATCCTGCAACCATTGCTTTGGGATTTCCACTTTTCTTATAGACCTGTTCCCTAGCCTTTTTCCTTTCCTCAATGAATCTCTTCCTCCATTCTCTTTCCATAATTGGACATTTGCTGATGTAGTGCTCCGAGCTTCCACATTTGTGGCATTCTCCAGCCTGTTTCATGTTAGTAGACCTACCCTGTCCACTAATTGGCTTTTTCTTAATCAAATATTTCTGAACACTTTTAGCGATAAGGACCAGTTCCTTATCATCAATGATCTTATCACCAACAGTCAAGGCTAGGTTAGGTTCAGTTTTAACTGGTGCTCCTATGTTTTTAACCTTTTTCCTTAGTTCATAAGTCTTTAAATTGCCTATAAGCTCATCTAAGGATAGAGTGGTTAAATCTTTGCTTTCAATGATAGCACAAGCTTTGATCTCCCAAGAATCTTGAAGAACCCTAGTTAAAATCTTTTCTACTCTATCTTCCACAGTTAAAACCCTTCCCAAAGAGATAAGTTCAGAAGTAATGGCATTAAATCTAGTATACATTTCGGAGATTGACTCTTCTTCTTTCATTTTAAAGCTTTCATATTCAGCATAAAAGAGTGTACCTCTGGACCTTTTTACCTGACTTGTTCCTTTGTGTGCAACTTGTAGAGCATCTCAAATCTCCTTTGCAGTGGCATACCCTCTGATTCTAGTGCATTCGTTAAGACTAAGTCCACCAACAAGCCACTTCCTAGCCTTTGCATTCTTTTCCCATTGCTTTATGTCTTCAGCATTACATTCCTTCCTGGTTTTGGGAACATCGTTTCCCTCAGTATCCTTCTTCATTGGGATCATGGGACCTTCAGTTACTATGTCCCACAATTCATAGTCCTCTACTTGAAGGTGATCACGCATCCCCTCTTTCCACCATGAATAGTATTTCCCATTGATATAAGGAGCTCTAACCATTGACTGACCCCCACTGTTCTCTCGTGATGTACTCATCTAATCCTAGGTGTTAGCCTTTTCAAGGATAACCTGCTCTGATACCAATTGATATTTCCCACGATACACCACTTTACTGTTTTAGGGACCAGTTCCTTAAAATGTGTTCCTTTACTAAACTATATGCGGAATTAAAACTGTAAGTAAATTAACACCAGATATTAGCGTGGAAAAACCCCTTGACACGGGATCAAAAAACTACAACCTACTTCTCAAGTAGGATTTTCAACTTTACTATGTAAAAAGACCCACTTGGTTACAAGACTCCCTCTTACTAACCTAGGACTAACTCTAATCCTTTAGTGATCTTTCTCACGATCAGTAAAGTTGTGTCAAGTCCACGACTTGAACCAGAAAGTTACAACTTGATTATTGCTTACTACAGTTGAACTAAGACTTGAACTTTTACAAGACTCAATCTTAAGGAACAGGTTCTAACCTAGTTCTACTGTAGCTAACTGATTACACAAATAAGCTAACGACTCTCTTAAGCTTTGCTCGATGCTCTCTGTATTTGTGTACACCTTCTATGGCTGATATGCTCCATGTTTTATAGCTCCAGCAGCCAAGAAGTCTTGATCAATTAGAACTCCAAAGCTCCCTTGAGTTTGAGTCCTAATTGGATTCTACTCTTTAGAATCCGGATCTTCTATCCTTTATCCTTTGTTTATGCAATCTTTTCATATCCGTTTAGACCTGCATAATTATCAAGATAAACATTAGTTTTAGGATAATTAAAAATATCTCAACTTAAACGATTTTGCATGAATTATCTATTTAGCTGCAGTGATTCAAAGGAACAGGTCCTTTGAATCCGTTCCTCAGTCATCAGTCAAAACTCCAAGCTTATCCAAGCTAACAGTAAAGAGTTTTATTCCTTGAGAATTGTCGGATTTAGTGGTGAATTGCTTGATGTACAATAAAATGTAAGGAGTGGTATTTGTAGTAGTGATTACCCAGTCCTAATTATGGTTAAATACAAAGACTAATGAGGCTCATGGGCCTATAAATTAAAAGTTGTGGTATATACGAAATCCTAACTAGGAGACTGTAACCCTAAGGCGGCATGATGTATGCCTTGCGTCCTACGCCCGTACAGCTTGAACGGTCGTAACTCGTAGAACAGTCGTGTATTCTTTATGCCTGGTGACTTGCAAGATAATTTTAGTCTTGCCTGCTGGTCTCGTATCCCCGTACTAATAGGTGGCGTATTTTTTCCCATACAAGAGGAACATGTAGTTTGTAGCTTTTTGTTTCTTAAGAATGCATGTAATGAATAGAGATGTATTAAAAAGAATCCAATTATATAGTGTGAGCCTAGGAGCTGTTGATATTAATAAAATAGTCGTTCATCTATATTTTTATGCGTACTTGAGTAGTTACTTGTAGTGTAGTCAAGTAGCATGTTGTCGGTTCCTTTCTAGGCTAGTGTATTTTAAAGACAGGTGTGCGCACTGTTGGGTGCTTTGTTTGCATCATTAATGACGGCTTTAGATTGCGCTCACAATGGGACGTCTTTAGCCCGTTGTATGTAACGGAGAATTTTTACATTCTAGTTAGAACATCTTTGCTTGTTTACTCGAGTATTTTAAGACTTTCTAGAACTATGTGAGCGGACGTCCCCACTGACATGTAGATGCAATTTTTGGAATTGGCGATTTCAACTTATGAATAATGCCTGGTGGTTGAACTAGAAGTGATCTAGCTTTAAGCGAGCAGTTTACCCTACTTTTGTCATGAAAAATATTACTTCAACTTAAGTTGTGTAGTGGCTATGAATATTTGGATTGTAGATAGATCTGGTTGTAAATACTGACTAAATAGAATAGTAGTTTTATTGATAGAGAAGGAGCGGAGCCAAATAAGAACTTAACAAAAGATGAGGCTAAATGCCCGTATAAAGAAATGATAAGAACGAAGAACAAGAAATAAGAAGATACATGTCTCGAGTCTGTGGGTCCAGTCGACCTTTCAAGAGTAGTATTTCTTAAGCCGAATGATAGTTGTACCTTTCTTGTCTTCAAGGGTTCCTTCATGCTTGATATGGAGCTAGTCTTTTGAAGGCCCGGAAATGTATTCCGTGGTTTCCTCACCGGTTAGTGCTGGATCCAGGCGTGTCACTTGTGGGCCGCTAACCACTTGATGATATAGTTCTCCGTTAATCAAGCAGTAGTGAACTGCCTGTCTTTGCAGCTGTCTACTTTCTATCTTGTCATTAGGGAGTATTCCCTTGTCCAAGTACTCCAGTAGCGCAGTATGCCAACTCGAAACGGATCCTGTGTTTGGAACTTTGAGGTTCATCAGGTCCGCGGGGGTTAACTCGACCTCTGTCAGCTGACTACCCGAGCTGGCATTCATACCTTAAGCTACTTCATCATCTTCTAGGACTTCCTCTCGATAAATAAACTCTTTTTTGAAAAAAAATCAGGAGAGCCCTTATCTTAGCTTGCCGGTTTGGTGTACAAGCGTCTTCCATGGTAAGGATTTAGTTTACTCGATGGACCACCGATCGGGAGCCGCAATGCAGGTAGACCTCCCTGGCCCCCAATATGTAGGCTAAGTCAAGAGCTTGAATTATGGCTTCATATTCTTCTTCGTCGCTTGAGAATTTTGCAGCCTTGCGAAAGATCCTCTCGGTGGATGTGTTGATCCATAAATCAAGTTCGGCCTCCCCACTTTCGAGATCCATGCCTGTATAGATTACCCAGTGCTCGGGTTCAATCATTTCTACATTCTTTATTGACTCCTCTGCCTTCGATACTAGTTCTTTGGCAAATTCTGCAGTGAAGCCCTTTAGGTCTTGTGATCTGATTGTTGTTCGTAGCTGATAAATGATATCATACTTTTCCTGCTCCTCGGCCCATCTGCTAACCTCTTTGAAAGTCTGGGTTTAGATAGAATAGCCCGCAGCGGTACTGAAGAAACCACGATGGTCGTATGATTAAGAAAGTATAGACATAATTCATATCTTGCCAATACTATGGACGCCACAAACTGAACTGGTAGGGGGAGACGTCTGTCCGCGCCCAAGAGTTCCTTGCTGGCATATTACATAGGTAGCTGCCTTCCCACCTCTAAGATCGTGACGTACAACAATAAGTTCTCTTCCTAAACTGGTTTAGTTATCGTCGGAAGCTGTAAGAGATGTACCTTTGCTCGAGTTAACACTAGACAACAATGTATCAGCCACCAGGACTCTTCATATTTTACCAATACTTTAGAAAGTTTGTACCATAATTCCGCTGCCTTAGGAATTAGGTGGCTCATCTCTGATACTCGTTCTCTTAACTCTCCTATAGCTATTCTGGTTCTTCGCTCAGTAGATTCATCCCATAATGATTCCCCATTGATCATATTTACCTGGCTTTCAGCCTTATCAAGATCCCTTCTCTGTGCCGCACATACTCTAGGTAAGGACAGCTTACTCCGTAAGTCATTGATCCTTTGTGGTGCCGGGTATCTAAAGACTTGGTGAAGTATTGAGGGTACCCCCTTTACGATGTGTATCCATGGCCGTCCTAGGATAACATCATATGAGAGATTGCCATCCAGTACCTGGAAGGATGTTATGCTCGTCACGCACGGAATACTAACCGGCAGAGCTAATTCCCTGACTGGCTTCTCACATGTGCTTTTGAAGCAGGTAATCCTATAGGGGCTTGGAATCATCTGCCGATGCTGGCTTGTCTTTTGTAATATCTCCCATCGAATGATGTTGACATCGCTTCCTAGGTAAATCAGGGCTCGCTCAATCTGAAAATTGAGCAACTTGATCGGGACTACAAGAGCGTCTCGATTCTGCCCTTCCTCTGCTACTAGGCTGAATGCAATCGGACTAGCGGGTAGCTCCGATGCTTTACTCCCCTAAGTTTCGATCAATCCGGATATCGCGAGGATCGCATTGATGCTTCATTTATCCTTATGGTCGAGCACTCTTAATCGTCTTGCTCCTTCTTCCATCAAGTCTTTGAGATGTCCTTCCTTCAACAAGTGCTCAATTTTCAGCATTAGGGCCTTACAATCGACTGTGGTGTGGCCGTTGTTCCGATGAAAATCATAGTAAGGCATTGAGATCCTTTCAGATGCACCCTTGATATTGGGCAGCCAACCTACCTTAGAGCCTAGCATCATGAAGTGCTAGGCGACCAGTTCACAACGTTAACCCTCAGCCCAAAGTCTTTGAAGCTGTGTGATTCTGTGCTTTTCTCAAGGGGTTCGCCGCCTCTAGAACTGCCTTTCTTTATGGTCCCTGCTAGACTCTGAATTCTTCCTTTTTTTCTTCTTTATCACCTTCCCCTTATGGGAGTAGACTTCCTGCTTGCTTATTTCGAGTATCTTCGCTGAGGTCCTCAGACTACTCAGGCTCAAGGCAGAGTTTCTCAATGTACCTTTGATGTAGAGCACTCCATGTGGACACCGGGTGTTTTGTAAGACTCCAGTGTAACTCCCGCGTAGCTAGTGAACCCCGGGAGTTCAGACTTTTAGTAAAGGCTACCACAGCGATGTTATTAGGAACTGGAGGGAGCTCCATGCGTTCCCTCTGACATTGCTCTAGGTAATCCTTTAATACCTCGTTGTCGCGCTGACGAATCTCAAAAATGTTTTCCATGCGTTTCTCCTGCTTACGGGCTCCGGAATGCACCTTCTTGAGCAAATCCTGTATCTGGGTGAATGACTCAATTGAACCCATTGGTAGCTGAGTATACCAAGCGAGGGCACCTTTAGTTAAGGTCAAGCCGAACCTCTTCACCGGAGTAGAATGAGTTTCTTCTTCACTAATCTCATTTCTTTTTACGGTTGTATAATAAGCTGCAATGTGCTCGTCTGGATCAGTGGTTCCGTCGTATTTAAGGTTATCCGATAGGCGGTAGTACTTTTGTACGTGGGCCGGTGCAACACTTGCTTTATATGCATGCTTATAGAACTTCTTCTCATCTACGGTGGTAACTTGAGGTGGAGCACCAGGCATGTTATCGATTCGATTGTGGATGGCCTTCATCTCCTTTAGGATGTCCTGAATTATAGGTGTTCCTTTGAGATCTTGCTGACTACCGTGGAGCTGCCGGGGGTGGCATCCCTGTAGAGTCTTCGATTCGGCACAGATGCTAGTGATTCGTTTGCGGCGCTGGTCCTCGTGAAGACGTTAGCCTCTAAGACGATCCAAAAAATATCGCTCCTAGCTTCTGGGCCATGACTTCAGCCATGTTGGCTGAGTTTTTCTCTGCCCATTCTTCTTGGATTTTGAAGACATCAATGAGGAATTCCTTAAGCCCAGAGTTATTTCCGCATGGCAAGTTGTCTTCCCCATCGCTGGCTACAGGGATTAGATCCTTGGCAGGACCCTTCGCTTGTCCGCTAAGATCAATGGGATCTTTTACAGAATCTTCTGCTGCATCGGCACTATTTTTGGGAACGTTGTCATCTGACATGGCTGCGCCTTTTCCTTCGTAGAAACCTTCAATTACCTAGGCCTCATGGTGGGCACCAAACTGTTTAGGCTTAAATTTGGTCGTTTAGGTGAAAGAATTAAATTTGTTAGAGGGTCACAAGAAATACAGTAAATACGCAGGAAAAGTAAGTAAAACTGAGAGAAAAGTAATAGACAAGAAAGTAAAGAGTTTTATTCCTTGAGCATAAGCGGACTCTGTGTGAATCGCTTGATGTACAATACAATGTAAGGAGGGGTATTTATAGCTAAGATTATCCAGTCCTAATTATGGTAAAATAGAAAGACTAATAAATCCATGGGACCTGTAAATTAAAGGTGGTGGTATACACGAAACCTTAACAAGGAGACTGTAAATCCTGAGACGATGAGATGTATACCTTGCGTCTTATGCCTGCACCGACTGAGCGGCCGTGGCATGAGGAGCAGGCGTGTATCCTCTACACCCGGTAACTTGTAAGCTAAGTCTGTGTAGGCAAAAATACGCCACCTATTCTCACGGGGATACGAGTCCACCTTGCGAGACTAGACTTACCCTACAAGTCACCGGGCACAAGGGATACATGCATGTCCTATAAGTTACGACCGTTCAGCCGGTACGGGCATAGGATGCAAGCCATACATCCTTCCGCCTTAGGGTTACAGTCTCCTAGTTAGGGTTTTGTATATACCACCTCCTTGAGTTTATAGGCCCATGATCCTCATTAGTCTTTGTATTTTACCATAATTAGGACTGGGTATCCACTAATATAAATACCCCTCCTTACATTGTATTGTACATCAATCGATTCACCATTCAATCCGATTATTCTCAAGGAATAAAACTCTTTACTTTCTATAAGCATGCATACAAATCAAGTATTGTACCGATCCACGTGCCAAAGCACTTTCGCCTGCCGGATAAATTGAAATACGATGGAACAACGGATCCGGATGAGCATATTGCTACGTACTACACAGCCGTCAAGAGCAACAAAATCTCAAAGAAAGAAATCCAGTCTGCTCTTGTGAAAAGGTTCGGCTCAACTTTGACCAAAGGTGCCCTCGCTTTTCACACTCAGCTACACATGGTCTCCATCGAGTCATTCACCTAGATGCAAGATTGTACTTTGGCGCCCATAAATGGGAGAAGCGCATGGAGGATATCATTGAGATTCAGCAGCGTGACGACGAGCTGTTGAAAGACTATCTTAAAAGATTTCAGAGGGAATGCATGGAGCTTCCTCCAGTCCCTGAGAACATTATTGTGGTAGCCATCGGCAAGAGCCTGAATTCCAAAGGGCCGCTGGCTACCAGGTAGTTGCAGTGGAGTTTGACTTAACACCTTGTAACAACCTGGAATGCTTTGCATCAAAGATACAATGAGAAGTTGCGCTTGGAGCTCGAGCGTTCCTCAGCCCCTATTGTGGAAACTTGCCCAATCGTCGAAGACATCCCCCATCAAGGACGTAAGCGAGGATATGTAGAAGAGTCAAGAACTGGATATAAGGGAAAGCAGTGAAGGAGAGATTACAGGGATCACTTCGCAAAGCCAGCTGAAGAGCGAGAGGATAGCAGAAAGGTTCCGATGCCACCTCACAAGGGATTACTCAGCATAGATTAGGTTCCTGATAGGTTTGAGGAGTTGGGATTGCGCATCAATGCCGTGGAGTTCGTGCAACATCACATGAAAGATGCCCAAGTACGGTGGCCCAGCAATATGAGGCCGAACCTGGTAGAAGAAACAAAAACCTATATTACGAGTTTCATATGGATCATGGGCATAAGACCGCCACTTGTAGGGCCTTGATCTTGGAAGTGATGAACTTGCTCGATAAAGGTTATTTGAAGGACCTACTTACTGAAAGATGAAAGCAAACCTATCTTAAGAGCATAGTCTCAGACGGACCTCTGGACCTGCTAGAGCCTATGAGGTCTATCAACATAATAGTCATGGGCCGACGTTATGGGAAGGCATGGCCCGATGGAGATCATGATCGTGAAGAGATGATCTTATTCAGTGACGAGAAAAGAACTAGTTGCAACACTCCTCACAATGATATAACACTCCAGATAGAGGATACAGACGTCAAGCGCGTCCTAGTCGACGCCGGGCAGCTGTGAACCTCATTAAATAGGACACCCTGCTGGTGATGGGAG
This sequence comes from Petunia x hybrida, assembly GCA_037355625.1. NCBI lineage: Eukaryota > Viridiplantae > Streptophyta > Magnoliopsida > Solanales > Solanaceae > Petunia > Petunia x hybrida. The sequence goes on along the minus strand of JBBBVM010000748.1, from coordinate 36,850 downwards.
TTCAGGACAAAATGGTTCAGAGTGTTTACACGCTGGCAGGCTTTAACAACTCATGTGAAAATTCTGTCGGGGAAATCAGTCTCGCTACACACATTTCGGAAGCGGATTATGTTCCTTCTTTTCAGGTTATAAAAGGAGGCATTCCATACAATGCAATCATAGGATGGACGTAGATTCACTAGGTTAAGGAAGTACCTTCTACTTGGAATCAAAAAGTCAAATACCCTACCAAGTGGGGGATAAAAGAAATCAATGGTGATCAAGAGGCAGCAAGGGAATGCTACACCGCAATGGTCCTAGGAGCATCGGACCCCAAAGAGGCACCGAAGGCCGACTTCCCTGAAATTAACGAAGACCCAGAAACCTTAATCAATCAAGATTATGATTTCGGTCGTTCAGTTGATTGATGTGTCTTCGGGGAGGGGGGGAGAGAAAGAGTAGGGCATCTGGAAGTATATTTCTTTTCAGCACTTACTTTTATTTAGCTCCTAGTACTTTTTAAATTTTGATCACAGTATTTTCATACTCATTAGTCATGTTACGGGTCTTCACCCAAAACAACTCAAGCCTTGCGCCCTTATTCATCAATAAAACTACTATTTCACTTAGTCAGTTTTACAATTACAATTCAGATCCATCTACAATCCAACTATTCATTGCCCCGGCCAAACTCAAGTTGAAGTAATACACTCGCTCTGCATGAGAAAAGTAGGGTAAACTACTCGCTTAGAGTTAGACCACGCCTAACTCAGCCACTAGAAATTATTTGTAAGTTGAACTCATCAATTCAACAAATTTACACGTACATGTCGGTGGGGACGCACGCCCGCATAGTGCTAGAAAGTCTTAAAATACTCGAGTAAACAAGCAAAGACGTTCTGTATCGGAACGCAAAAGTGAGTCGTTTCAACATGGGCTAAAGTCGTCCCATTGTGGGTGCAAAACAGTCGTCTATCTAGGACGCAATATAAGCCGCCAAACACTGGCGCATGCAACGGACATAATTTCCCAAGCAGGCTCATTGACAAACATTCTAAACATCAGAACAATCAGGACGTCTGAAAGCCGCTTAACCCTTAAAAGCACACGCTCATGAGGACTCAATTTAACAAGGACATTACTTAATTGTTTACAACGGACACTATAATCATCATAAATAAATTAACAAGTAATTCAAGTTAAAAGCCTCAAAACGGGCCCAAAATCATATCATTACGCCTGAAAAACATGGGCAATTGTTCAAACAAAGATGCAAAAAAAATCTTAAGCATCAAGGGGGGATTTCTATTGCTCTCATGGAGGACTCCCTTCAGTAGCAACACTCCGCAAAGGTCCTGCATCACTAGCTGAAGGTTCTCCAACAAACGGTTCATCTCCTCTCTCGCCACTAGCCTCTTCAGTTCTTCTTCAAGGTCAAACCCCATCTTTGCATCTGTTTGGGCCACAAGCTCGGTCAACGAACCAATCTCAGCCTGAAGGTCCACGACGGCTTCTTCGCCGGCCTCAGGAGACTTGTCTATCAAGTGCCTACGCTTCCGCGTGGATGGACCAGACTCTGTAGTAGCAGAAGAAGGGGTCTTAACGGCCTCAGGCTCATGCACTCGGGGGACTTTGCCCTCGCCATCTAAAATCAATAAGGGCTCACTAGCGGTCACTACATTTTCAGGCCTAGAAGATCTTTTTCTCTTTGAAAAGCAGGAATTGCTCGCCCTCTCAACGATTCTCCCCCCAGTCGCCCGCACGTCAAGCAAGGGAGCAATATGCGACGAAATTTTTTATCTCCTTCAGCGGGGGCATTTCACGATGGGAGAACCTTGAACAGAGGGGATAATGAAGACAATCGGAGCCGAAGATCAAAAAAGAAATCTAGAAAAGGATAGATTACCATGATCCTTTGTACGCCAACCGTTCCCGCTGGCCAAAGATGTAAAAGTCAATTGATCATGGGGGTTTCTCGCAAAGATGGCAATAACCCACATGGTTAACTCATCATTGGTCAATTGTATACCAATTATGGAATTTACTGAGGAAGATACAAAGTCAGTTCAGAAAAGTAATGGACATGAAATGCATGGAATAAGAACGGGGGAACTAAAATCTCCTATTGAAGACCTCTGGAAAGAGAAGAGAAGATACAATATCCAGCGTCCTCATCAATACATACTGGTGGACCCAGCCGCAATTTTTGGAATCTTTACAGTTGGGAACCACACTCTTCTTTCCTCATTTGATGAACATCAGCATACCTGCCTTGTGGAAACGAGGAGAGTAGAAGGCAAGAAGATGCCAGAAGAAAACCTTTACCCTGACATGGTTCGCCAAGTGATCTAGCACGACCACTAGTCGCCATACATAGGGGCCAACTTGGCCGAAGCAGATATTGTAACGGCGGCAAATTTCTTCAAACAATCAAATGAACGCGCTTGTTAAGTCGCAGAGTGAAGGGATATGTATGGACCATCGTGTAACCATCACGATAGGAAGAAATTCTTTCTTCAACAGGAGGAACAATGATGTCCATAGAAAGGTTGCTATTTTTTTCCTTCCTGCTTGGGTGTTTGGCCCTGCGTTCGGCCATCACCTTCGAAGTTGAAAGTGGCAGGAAGAAAGTCTAGGGCTATGAAGTGTGTAGGGAGAAAATTTGGTCCTTGTGCCATGGTTGAAGGATGGAATTATTTCTAAGGTCGAAGGAATGTTTGTCTTTTGGAAGGAAGTTCTTGAAACTCTTTAGAGATCAATGAAAAAGTCTCTACATTCAATGTGTATATATACACGCTTGGGGGGGTCCTTGAATGAGAAGCTGAATGATCTTGGTCACATGGGATCATAATTATAATTACTGAGGTTTACGTGATGTGTATCCCCATAATTACGGGATATGAAAAGAGTAGTGGCAGCATTGGGAAGATATGCGGAAAACCCCTCCAATCACAGAGAGACACGTCATTGTACTAATGAATTTGCATTCAATACAATGCATGCGAAGAGGCAGGAGACAAGCATCGGTACTATCACACCTTTACGCCTTCTATCACGCTTCTTTCACTTCCTAACTACTTGTGTCAGCACTCAGCAAGTGAGGGGACTGACTGTGTGGGCAAAAATATGCCACCTATTGTTATGGGGATACGAGTCTAGCTGGCGAGACTACACTTATCCTACAAGTCACCAGGCACAAGGGATACATGCATGTTCTATAAGTTACGACCGTTCAGGCGGTACGGGCCTAGGATGCAAGCCATATATCCTATCGCCTTAGGGTTACAGTCTCCTAGTTAGGGTTTCGTATATTACCACGGCCTTGGGTTTATAGGCCAATGAGCCTCGTTAGTATTTGTATTTTACCATAATTAGGACTGGGTATCCACTACTATAAATACCCCTCCTTACATTGTATTTTACATCAAGCGATTCACCACTGAATCTGACTATTCTCAAGGAATAAAACTCTTTACTTTCTCGTCTATTATTTTCCTCTCTATTTACTTACTTTTCGTCATATTTTAGTGTATTGCTTGTGACCCCCTTCATAAATTTAAGTGTTTAACCTAAACGTACAAATTTAGGTATAAATAAAGTCTAGTCTCGCCAGCTAGACTTGTTTCCCCGTAATCATAGGTAGCGTATTTTTGCCCACACAGAATTCATAGAGAACAATGTGATGCGATTAAGATAGGGGAATTGACTAGGCCAAACGGGGATGATAAGTATAAAATGATGCTATCAACTATGACTACACTAGGAAACCATATAAATGTGATCAATGGCGACACTAGCAAAGATGCAATGTAGTAGAGCTTAGGGAATGCAATTGACCCGATGTTAATCAACCTCACTTAAAGAGCCCCAACCAATTAAGCTTAGACTCGTGCAAAGACACTCGAGATATTTTACTCGGATAGCCCCTTTCGATGACTACCAAGCCTAACAGCTCTCACTATTTTGGTGCAAAGAAGTGTTGCATTAAGCTCAATCAATATTGTGTCCGAGTAAGGCATCCCCCTTTCAGTGTTCAATCTGTTAACCCGGGATAACCGCAACAACACCTACTCCTGGTACCCCCATTAATCACTATCCCATTCCTAAAAATACCTTTTCGATGTAAGTCTAGTACTCATAGGGCTAGAACTAGCATTTGCAACTACCGACTCATGAGAATTAAAGTAAATAGTGATTAATTAGCTAAACACCCAATTCAATAATGGTAAAAGAACACTCAATAGCTTATAAGCACAAAGGTGTTGATATACAAGCCCTATCTCTACAAATCTATCAACTATACATGTTCATAGTCTCAAAATAACACCAACAAGTTGAGATTAAGAAATACAAACCAAAGGAATGAAGAAAATGGAAAAGGATTTAACAATTTGAGCTCCTAATCTCCAAACCCTAGACTTGGTTGATGAAATCTTACCCCCAAAGCTTCAAAAATAAGCTAAAGATGCTCCCTAGGTCGTCCAAGGGGCTATTTATACGTTCCCCAATTCAACTAAGGTGAAATTCCAACTTTGTCCAAAACAGCCCAGGCACGACCTCGCGCGATCGCGTTGCCACAGGCTCTATCGCACTGCCTCTTCTTACTCAAGATTCGCGATCACAACTAATACTAGCGTTATCTCGCTAGCTTCTCTAGTTCTCCTGCACGGTCGTGCCTGTACCCGCGCGGTAGTGATGCATAGCTTTCCAAACCACAACCTGCAGCTTCACAAGTTGGCATTATTTTGACTTGTTTTCAATCTTTCACTTCCGCAGCTCCAACAACCTGTAATATGCAACCAAAACATGAGAAGTGCGCGCATTTGACCTATAATACACAACAAAAGCTCAAATAATATAGGCAATGTGTAGCAATTTTTCCACACATCATTAGTCATTCTCAATGTGTTCACCCTACATTTCTTTTCTCTACAAAAATCCAAAAAAAAAAAAAATACTCTCTTTATTCCCAAAAAATAAATCCCAAAAAAAAAAAAATCATTGAGTCACAAAGTTGTGGACTGGTGCATGTCTAGGAAAATTTTGTCAAAAAGGCCATAACTTTCCTAAAGAGTCTGGTTTTTAAGTGGGGCCATTGTGACCCCTCCAGTCTTTCCTGAAACTATCTTGGTGCATTATTCATACTCTATGCCTCAGTAAACTCCATTTTTTCTCTGTGGCCCCTCCTTCTAAAACTGCTGAAAAATGAAGCTATTTCATCCCAAGTTGATATTGGGCCTGTCCGTGACCTTAAAGATCTTAAAGAGCGAGTAGATGATCTATCATATCTCAAAGATGACTTTAAACTACTCCTAGAATAAGGGGGTTAATTGGTAGTAATTGTTAAAGACAAGCAACCTAGTGGTATTAATGAACCATTAAATGTGTTCCCCATTTCTGTAGGGTCCACTAACGGTCAACTTAATGCCCCCAAAAGATGGTCTATTACATGTTCTTCCTGGTCTGACCAATACTAAGGTTAATTCTCAGCATCAGTCAAGTATGCATGTCCAACCTTCGGTCAATCATCATCATCAGTCACGCTCTTTTGTTCCACCCAGCACTCCTATAAATGAAGATGATTTTCATCTGGAGGAAGATCAATTTAGGGGTAAGCATCTGCACTACACCCAACACTATCCACCAGGTGATAATCCTCACGTACATGACCGTGATAATCCTCACTATAAGACTTATAGGGAATATCATAATTGGAGAACTCTTAGTTTTGATAGAACTTCACCACCTAGGAGAACCTATTAGGACCACAATGATCTTACAAAAAATATGAAGGTGGAAGTACCTAGTTTTGATGGGAAGCTTGACCCGAACCTATTCCTTGATTGAGTAGATAGCTTAGAGGACTACTTTGAGTGGTATGACATGCATGATATTTCTCGTGTTCATTTTGCTAAAATAAAACTTATTGGAAGTGCTAAAAAATATTGACAAAATGTTGCTCACGAGATTGAGCATCTAAGTCAACCACCAATTACTCGGTGGGCTGAGATGAAAGCCAAGCTTAAACAACAATTTATTCCTTTCTAATTCAAGTCCCAACTCATAGATCAAATGCTTAACCTTAGGCAATTGAACCCCAGTGTGACCGAGTACATGAACTAATTCCTTGATATACAACTTAGGTCGGAGCTAAGAGAACCCACCTATGCTGCTGTTGTTAGGTTCAGAAATAAGCTTCATCCAAACATTAAAAAGAATTTAATCTCTATTCCCTTGATTGTGTAGAGGACACATACCAAAAAGCCTTAGAGCTTGAGAAATATTTTAAAACCTCATCCATGAGTCGAGGGTCATTTCACGTTGGAGACTCCCATCCGAATCGAGTCAATACTCCAGTTATCCCTAGACAAAGAGAGGTTAGCACTACCACTCATCCACAATCATCTTCCATATCCTTAACATTCCATCCAAGGGGTCTTCTAATAATTATCTCCTTCCTAATCCTAACATAAAATGCAATAACTATCACGGAAAGGGTCATATTGCATCTCAGTGTCCATATCGAACACTAGCAATAAGATTAGCTTTTGAGGAGTTCAAGGGCGATGAAGAAATCTTAGTTGAACATGAGAAATTTTATGGGGATGAGGTTGATCTAGACTATGAAAAAGGGGATGAAACCTACATCAATGTGGTTGGGTATTTCTTAGCTACCCAGGTGTTAGATAATAAGGGGAAACATACATCCATCTTTACGACCATTTGCAAGAGTAATGGTAAGTCTGTTAAACTCATGATTGTTGGGGGTATTTGCGTGAACATCATTGCTAAGGGTGCTATAGAACTTCTTAATTTGAAAGTATAGCTTCATCCTAACTCTTTTAACGCTGCCTGGGTGAACAAAATGACCCTACCGGTTACCCAAGGATGTCTTTTTCCTATTGAAATAGGTCCATAACATGATGACGTGTATTGTGATGTGTTACCTATGGATGTTGCCCATTTACTCTTTGGAAAACCTCGGTTATTTGATAGAGAAGCCACAAACCATGGTATGGAGAATACTTACTTCTTTAAGTTTAAGGATAAAACAATCACTCTACAGCCTGCTAAGCCTCACGATATGATTCATAGGTCTAAAAGTGAGTCTACCTCCCAAAGCATGTTCCTAAGTGCTTACATATTGTCACGCCTACTATAATGGAAATGGCTTCAATTGAGAGAGGATTTTGTCTTGTGCTTGTCGCCAAAGACTCTCTGTCACGACCCTTTTTTACAACACAAAACTAAATAAATAGAATTGCATATTTAAAAGGTTATGACGGGGTGTTAAAGGTACACGATTATTTTAAGAGAATTAGGAGTCGCTACTTGACAAGTTAAAGGTGTGCCAAGTCACCAGAGTGGTGTACCTGGAACACCCTTGACTAGTCTAATGGTCTGCGTCAAAGATTCGGGTAAAGTCCTCAGTTGACACTCGGGAAGGTGTTAGGCACCCTCGAGTCCTATGCCGAGCACAGTTGCTTTATCATCGCGTTTTAATTTATTAAACGTGGTTGTTATATCTTGGCCATTCAGGAAAGTTCCGCTTTTATTGTTTAACCAAAAGAAGTATGTTTAAGTAACCCGCTGGGTATACTCTAGCTCAAATCGAGTTTCTTGATTTAATTTCTCTTTGCCTAATAAGTAGATCGCTGATCATGCTTTATTATCACGCGCAATCATGGAAGTCTTCTCACTCCTATTTTAATTTGCCTAATCGGTTTTATTAAATACAACCGCTAAATTTATTAAGTTACAAATTGGACTCCCAAATTTGCCTTTATTAAAATATGGATTACGAAAGTATATACATATAGTAGGCCGTTTGTTAAATTGGAACGATTTTGGACTGTTTACGCAAAGGGAAAAGCTTGTAGCCTACGTGCTTTACTTCTGTAATTGGGCTAAAACTGTTTGCATTAACAGGCCACATTAAACTATTTTTTGCGAAAATAGAAACATTTTTTATTTCCGTCCAAATAATGATCATTTCTTGCAAATATTATGTGTGGCAAGATTTAAAAGTCGTCCTAATTACTGCCTATAACTTAATCAAGTTGCATTTTCGGTTTATCATGCGAAGATAACTCCTACAATTTGCCTAACATGCTCATACGCTACCCAGGTTTCAATATTTGCTACTTCACAAGCGTGTGGAAAATCTTTCTAAATGAATCAGATTATAAGCATTTTCGTAAGATACTTGGATAAAGGAGACTTGGATTTGCAACTACATATAGCAGCTCTTAGATTTAAACACATCAACATATTCATGATGATACAAATATATTTTCAACCTTCAAACCGTGCTTATTTATAATAAAAAATAAAGCATACAAAGTTGATTTCTTGTGTTTATCTGTAACAAACGAGACCTTAGAGCTCGGCAATGACGATCACAAGCTAAACCAAAGCAAACGAACACAACAAGGTCACCAAAATTCAGCAACTAAACAGCCCTTTTAAACCCTCAAAACTTAAGATTTATACCCCAAAAGTCCCTTGGTATGAAGGCTTTTGGTTCTAAATCTTTTCTTCCCACTTATTTTTTTTTCACTCAAGTGTTTGCTCTCAATTAATGTTGTTTTTCAGTTGGTCGATGTTGTCTTTTTTTTTTCTTTTAAATGAGGAGTAAATGCACTCTTATATAGCTGAAAAATAAGGGCCAAAAAGGTGGAGTGTAGACTTATACAAAAGTACAAGCCCACACCCCTATACTTGAGTGCTTTTAGTCAATAGACTTTTAAAGGACAGCCCATTACATCAATAGACTTAACTAAACTAACCAAAATAGCCCCAAACTAACTAAACTAAACTAACTAGACCAAAACAACTTAGAATTAAGCTAAAATATCCCAGACCTTACTTTATGACTAAACTAAGCCAAACACAATCCAAAACAAAAGAGCAAACAAACTAAACTAGCAAAAAGACATTCATTACCTAAGATCATAAGCAGAATCATGGCTAAATAGTGCATTGAACAAATAGGACTACGGAAAGGATGTGAAAAAATTACATGTTGGTCAAACGAACGTCGCCACCGAGGCATAGCTTGTTGCCATCATGAAACAATTAGAGACAAACACCCCAAAATATGCTTTAACATTAAATCACCAACATATGAAAGCCAAACAGCCCTATCACTATCATCTTCATCACAAAATTCATTAGCATAGCAGCCCCAACGACCACAACAACGGAGGAGCCAAAATTCACCGGAGTTGAGTGTTACCCGAAACTAAAAAGGCAGATCAGTGCCAAACGGTGAGGATTTCGGGAAAAATAATACCAGAAATAGATAGAGGAGCTCGATAGCTTTCCGGAATGGTATGGTTTGTATTTTTTCGACCACCGAAAGGCGGTGGTCCGGTGGCGGAAAGGTGGTGGCAGAGAGGGGTGGCGGGATTTTTCTGATGTAGAGGGAAAATTTGGCCAAGGTTTGGCCAAGCCAAAGGCTTAGGCGGTGTGAGTGATGAAAAATGGGGAAAGAGAGCTTACATATCTAGGGCTTTGGGTGGGCTTTGGTTTATTGGGCCGGGTTTAGGATTGGGCTACATATATTTCTACCAATGGCCATTAAAGACTCTAAACTTTTTAAAACATACATAATTTACTACAATTAAAACCACATAAATTTACAATACTATCACAATTAAAACATAGAATTACAATCAAACACATAACAAGTAATTTTCGGTAATTTTCATATTTTTCAACCCAATTAATGACCATTTTAGTTAAAATAAAAGACTAAAATTTAGGAAAATTTCGGCAAAAATTCTAAGAATCTAACACGGCTATTTTGAGCAATTTTATTTTGTTTTCGTGCCAAAATTAGGTGATTACAGCTGCCCCTCTTTGTTCGGGAACACGAAGAGTTTTTGGACAAATAAAGTAATCGACAAATAATTTTGGTTTTTCGGTTCTAGCCGAGAGCATGCTTTTCAAAATGGTGACCGAACCTTGATTCTTCGATTCCAACCAAGAACAAGGCTACCTACATATCTCCGGACTAGAGAATCAGGTCGGTGTAGTTCCTCACGTGCGGTAGCTGGGACTACCGCATTCAAACAGACACTAGACTCTTCTAGACTCACTAAGACCACACTAAACACTCTAGACTACTAAGACAAACTAGAGACTCTTCTAAACTCACTTGGGGCTGATACTAGACACTCTTAGGCACAGAAAGGCTGTCGTTGCTGATTACTGGTCGCTAGCTGATGGTCGTTGCTTTTACAAGGAATGGAAATACAAGGAAAAATGTAAAATTAAAATCCCTAGCCTATATCTTCATGCCTCCTGGAGGTAAACCTTGGCTTGAAAGACAAACTCCATTGCCCGTTGTATGGGCAAGCACTATCTGAAACTTGAAATGGTTGCATCTGTTTCAAGCAGGTCTTGACTTGAAACTGGGGATGGTTGCTATCTTCGAGCAGGACTAACTTGAAAAGGAAGTGGTTGCTATCTTTGAGTGCAACTGTCTTGAACTAAAATGTGAGTGCTATCTTCTAGCAAAACTGACTCGAAAAGAAAATGATCGCTATCTTTTAGCGAAAGACCGACATGGAATGGAAATGACCGTTTATGTTTGAGCGGAGACTGACTTGAATGATCGCTATCTTTTAGCGAAACTGACTCAAAGGAAATGGTTGCTATCTTTTAGCAGAAATTGACTCTGAAAGAAAATGATCGCTATCTTTTAGCGGAAACTGACTTTAAAAGGAAAGTGACGCTATCTTTGAGCGGAACTGATTCGAAAAGGAAATGGGCGCTATCTTTTAGCGGGACTGACTCGAAAAGGAAATGGTCGCTATCTTTTAGCGAAACTGACTCGGAAAGGAAATGATCGCTATCTTTTAGCAGATCTTGACATGGAAAGAAAATGATGCTATCTTTGAGCCAAACTGGCTCGAAAAGGAAATGATCGCTATCTTTGAGCGAAACTGACTCGAAAAGGAAACTGACGCTATCTTTGAGCGAAACTGACTCAAAAAAGAAGTGGTTGCTATCTTTTAGCAGAAATTGACTCGGAAAGGAAATGATCGCTATCTTTTAGTAGATCTTAACATGGAAAGGAAATGATCGCTATCTTTTAGCGGAACTAACTCGAAAAGGAAATGGGCACTATCTTTTAGCGAAACTGACTCTAAAAGGAAACTGACGCTATCTTTGAGCGGAACTGACTCGAAAAGGAAATAGGCGCTATCTTTTAGCGGAAACTGACTCGGAAAGGAAATGGTTGCTATCCTTTAGCAGAAATTGACATAGAAAGGAAATGACGCTTTCTATGAGCGAAACTGGCTTGAAAAGGAAATGATCGCTATCTTTTAGCGAAAACTGACTTTAAAAGAAAACTGATGCTATCTTTGAGCGGAACTGACTCGAAAAGGAAATGGGCTATTTCTTTTAGCGGGACTGACTCGGAAAGGAAACTGACGCTATCTTTGAGCGAAACTGACTCAAAAAAGGAAATAGTTGTTATCTTTTAGCAAAAATTGACTCGGAACGGAAATGATCGCTATCTTTTAGTGGGACTGACTCGAAAAGGAAATGGTTGCTATCTTTTAGCGAAACTGACTTAGAAAGAAAATGATCGCTATCTTTTAGCAGATCTTGACATGGAAAGGAAATGACTCTATCTTTGAGCGAAACTGACTCGAAAGGAAATGATCGCTATCTTTTAGCAGATCTTGACATGGAAAGGAAATGACGCTATCTTTTAGCGAAACTGACTCGAAAAGGAAATGATCGCTATCTTTTAGCAGATCTTGACATGGAAAGGAAATGACGCTATCTTTTAGCGAAACTGACTCGAAAAGGAAATGATCGCTATTTTTTAGCAGATCTTGACCTTAAAAGGAAACTGACGCTATCTTTGAGCGGAACTGACTCGAAAAAGAAATGGGCGCTATCTTTTAGCGAAACCGACACGAAAAGAAAAGATCGCTATCTGTTAGCGAAACTGACTCAAAAAGGAAATGATGGTTATCTTTTAACGAAACTGACACGAAAAGAAATGATCGCTTTCTTTATGAAACTGACTCAAAAGGGAAATGGAGTTTCGTCTGATATCTAGCGCAACTACCCCAATTCAAGTGGTCCTAGCTCTTTCTTGGCAACATAACAAATGTCACACTGACTTTCTGCATCATGGATAGACCCTGTTTCTGATCTTGCAAATAAGCTTGGTGATTCTTGTTCTATTCTTCACAGTAATAATGGGATGAACAACGCCTAAAGCTTCTCCCAAACATGTTCACTCTTCATGATACAATGTTGGTATGTCATTCCTCCGGCCTGATATGCGGTGCTGGGCTCCGATTATCAAGGTTGGTCATGACTCGCTGAAACTTTTCCATTGTTGAGGGTGTGCCCTGCTTGCTGGAATTAACCCTGAATCCTGAAAAAACAGAGTTTTGCAATTTTATTTTGTTGCTCATGTGAGGTTAGCGCCGAAAGGGCGGGGAATTGATGGTGAGGCAAGATATACAGAATGGAATAAAAAAAGCTTAAGGGCGAAAGTCGTTTGGACAGGGAACGTCTTTCTGAAAGGGAAACTTATCTGGCAATATACTGGCGGCCTTGATGATCATGACATGTATCTCGGGTGACCCCGTCCGACCAGTGCCACTTGTTTGTCGATAGTTGCTCCATGGAAGATATCAAACCATAACCAAGTTGAGGTGACTCTCAAGTCGACTAGTAGCGCCTTTTCGGGTTTTCGCCAACTAGCCTCTCTCTTTAATCTTTTGCCTCACTGTTTGTCTTGCGGCGCCTTCTCAGGTTTTCACCGGCAAGACTTCTTCTTTTTTTTCTCTTTTTTTTTCTTTTCTTTTCTTCTTTTTTTTTTTCAATTCAATTTACAACACAAACATCTCTTTTGATGGAATCATCGACTTGTCATAAAGGAAAATTTGACATAAGCTCTCCAAAATGCATCATGAGGTGACTGCGTACAATTCGCTCCCCTTTGGATATATTTTCTTTTAAAAAGAAACTTTTGCCCCACTGTTTAGAATAAACTGGGGCGCTTTGTTTTTCTTCCTTGACTTTGAGACTGGTATGCGAAACATCTCTTGAAACATGTGAATAGATGATACAAAAATAATAGAAGTTTGTTTTTATTTTATTTTATTTATGAAATAAAATAAAAACAAACTTTTGCCCCAGTTTAGCATAAAAGGGGGATCTAAATTTATTTTGATGTTGGCCGCAAACTTGGAGGCAAGTTTTGCGTCAATATAAAACAGGAAAGAATGAACTTTTCACTGTTACGAACATAAAGAAAAATTGGGAGGAATGTTGAATTTCCTCCATTTTCTAAACATATCCCACAAGCCTGGAGGCAAGCTTTGCGCGAATAAAAGTAGACAGGGAAAGAAGAAATTTTTTTTGTTGCGACCGCACCGGAATGGTTGCCTACGTATCCTTTTGAGAGGAATCAGGTCAGACGTAGCTCTAGGCAAACGCCCAAGTTTCTTTTGATGCTTTTCAATTTCATTTTATTTTGGTACAATTACATTGATTCCAACTGAGAACATGCCTCAAAGTACAAGGTGCTAATACGGGATACAATTTGGGATAGCAAAAGAGAACAAAAGCCTTGCATTTATCCCGATTTGAAAGCCATCTTGGAGTCAAATGTAGTACCTCTTGACCGCGTCTGCATTGATGGGTATTTCAGTTGTCCTACCTTCCAGATCTGTAAGGTACAAGGCGCTATTTGGCAATATTTTCTTTACCAGGTATGGCCCTTGCCAATTTGGAGCAAATTTCCCTTTGGCTTCTTCCTGATGAGGAAGGATTCTTTTCAAGACTAATTGCCCTTCTTTCAAGTCGCGGAGGCGCACTTTCTTGTTGTAGGCTCGAGCCATTCTTTGCTAATACAATTGACCGTGACAAACTGCATTGAGCCTTTTTTCGTCAATAAATGACCACTGTTCCAATCGTATTTTGACCCACTCTGTGTCCTCAATTTCTGCCTCCACAATGATCCTGAGAGACGGTATTTCAACTTCAGCGGGCATGACTACATCAGTTCCGTATACCAATGAATACGGGGTTGCACTTATGGAAGTGCGAACAGCTGTGCGGTAACCAAGCAAAGCGAAAGACAACTTTTCATGCCAATCACGAGATCCTTGTATCATTTTCCTAAGGATCTTCTTGATATTCTTATTGGTTGCTTCAACCGCACCATTTGCCTTTGGTCGATAAGGCGTGGAATTTCGATGCATGATCTTGAATCTTTCACACACGTCATTCATTAAATGACTGTTCAGATTTGCCGCATTGTCGGTGATGATGGTACTTGGATACCAAAGCGACAAATAATGTTAGAATGAACAAAATCCACCATGGCTTTCTTGGTCACAGACTTGAGAGTGACGGCCTCAACCCATTCGATAAAGTAATCTATTGCAACCAAAATGAATCTGTGCCCATTTGATGCTTTTGGTTCATTAAGCCCGATAACATCCATCCCCCATGCTGTAAAAGGCCAAGAGGCTGACATTGTGTGCAACTCTATTGGAAGTGAATGTATCAAGTCACCGTGTACTTGGCATTGATGACACTTTCGCACAAAAGTAATGCAATCATGTTCCATGGTAAGCCAGAAGTATCCTGCTCTGAGTACTTTCTTAGCTAACACGTGCCCGCTCATGTGGGGTCCGCAGATCCCCGAATGCATGTCATTGAGAATTTTCGTGGCTTCAGTTGCATCCACGCATCTTAGTAGTCCCAAATCGGGTGTCCTTTTGTACACCACCCCTCAACTCAAAAAGAAACCACTTGCCAGTCGTCGAAGGGTTCTCTTTTGATTTTTTTCTGCCAATGGAGGATACGTCCCTTCTTGAAGGAAATTCTTGACATCAAAATACCACGGTTGACCGTCAATTTCTTCTTCGACCACATTGCAGTGTGCATGTTGACTTTGGACCTGAATCTCTAACGGATCAATATGGGCTTTATCAGGATGGACAAGCATTGAGGCTAATGTAGCCAATGTGTCAGCCAGCTCATTATGTTTTCTGAGAACATGTCTAAACTTTAGAACATCGAACTTTTGGCGAAGATCGTCCATACACTGCTTGTACATGATTAGCTTAAGGTCTCGAGTTTCCCATTCACCCTTCATTTGGCATATCAAAAGATCTGAATCTTCGATCACCAGCAATTCTTTGATGTCCATGTCTAGAGCCATACGCAAACCTATTATGCATACTTATACTCAGATGTGTTATTAGTGCAACTGAAGTGGAGTTGGGCAGCTGCCGGATAGTACTGTCCCGTGGGAGAAATGAGGACTGCTCCAATACCATGGGCTTTCGAGTTGGAAGCACCATCAAAGTACATTTTCCACACATGTTCTTCTTCGTTAATCAGTTCTTCAAGCACATCTACCTCCTCAGCAGGGAAGTAAGTCTTCAATGGCTCATAATCATCATCAACCAGATTTTCAGCCAAATGATCAGCTAAAGCTTGAGCTTTCATTACAGTTCTGGTGACATAAACTATGTCAAATTCTGTGAGCAGGATCTGCCATTTTGCAAGTTTGCCAGTTGGCATTGGCTTTTGAAATATGTACTTCAATGGGTCCATCCGGGAAATCAGATAAGTGGTATAGGACAACAAATAATGTTTCAGCTTTTGTGCAACCCAAGTTAGGGCACAACACGTCTTTTCCAACAAAGTGTATCTGGCCTCACAATCTGTGAACTTCTTGCTCAGATAATAAATTACCTGCTCTTTCTTTCCCGAGGCGTCATGTTGCCCCAGTACACAACCAAATGAGTTTTCGTTGACTGACAAGTACAAAAACAATGGTTGGCCAGGCTCAGGCGGAACCAAAACAGGAGGATTTGACAAGTATTGCTTGATCCTGTCAAAGGCTTCTTGGCACTCTTCGGTCCATGCAATTGATGCATTCTTTTTCAACAACTTGAGGATCGGCTCACATATTGTGGTAAGTTGAGCAACAAACCTACTGATGTAATTTAGCCTGCCTAAAAAGCTTTTAATATCCTTCTTGGTTCGAGGCGGAGGTAATTCTTGTATTACTTTAATCTTTGCGGGATCCAATTCAGTACCTCGCCTGCTAACAATGAAACCTAACAATTTTCCAGCAGGCACACCAAATGCACACTTGGCTGGATTCAGTTTAAGATTGTACCTACAGAGCCTTTCAAAGAACTTTCTGAGATCTCTCACGTGTTCTTCAGCCGTTCTAGACTTGATAATCACATCATCCACGTACACTTCTATTTCTTTATGTATCATATCATGGAAAATGGCAGTCATAGCCCTCACATAGGTTGCCCCATCATTTTTCAAACCAAACGGCGTCACTCTATAACAATAAGTTCCCCAAGCCGTAGTGAATGCCGTTTTGTATGCATCATCTTCATCCATCTGGATTTGGTGATATCCAGCATAGCAGTCAACAAAGGATTGTATCTCATGTTTGGCACAATTGTCTACGAGAGTGTGAATGTTAGGAAATGGGAAATTATCTTTGGGACTTGCCTTGTTCAAATCTCGATAGTCGACACATATCCTTGTTTTCCATCTTTCTTAGGAACCAGAACAACATTTGCAACCCAAGTAGTGTACTGAACCGATTGAATCACTTTTGCATCCAACTGTTTTATTATTTCATCATGGATTTTCTTGATCATATCAGTTTTGAACATCCGTTGCATTTGTCTCACTGGAGGGAAACCCGGTTGAATTGGCAATTCGTGGACTATCAATTCGGAGCTCAAACCCGGCATCTCATCATATGACCATCCAAAAACATCCCGATATTCAAAAAGCACTTTCTGAATATCGTTCTTCACTTCAGGTCGGGCATACATGCTTATCTTGGTTTCCCACACATCATCAGGGCTCCCAAGATTAACATCCTCTGTATCAGCCAAATTGGGTTTAGGCTTGCCCTCATGGCGTTCAACTTCCAGGCCAATTTCAAGATCAGCCTGTTCCCCATCATATTCAATCTCGTTAATAAATTTCTCAATGTTTTCTTCATCACTTTCAACCTCAACTATGGTTATGGAGCCAAAATCAGATTGCGGTCCCTGGATGGATGATAAGTTCCTTGAACATGTCATGATATCAAGACCAGCAGATATATCACTATAGATAAACAAAAATAGAATACAATTAGGAATATGAACAGAGATTTGAAGGAAAGTTTGGCTCTTAGGCCTTTCATTAATGAAAAAGGGTTTGAATTACAAAAGTAAAGATGAGAAAAATAATACACTTGGCATACAACCCTTAGAATATCCAAGTATATTCAAAAGAAAACTGTAAAACAACAGCCTACCAAGACCCCTTCCTGATGGGGAAGGGACTTGCATTCCAGTTAGTCAGGTGCACGTCCGGGCCAATGTACTGTATTGAAGCATTGCTGGAGCCTTCACCCAGCTGTACCATGCAGATTTCAAAAATGCCACCTAGATCAAATGGCGCATCCTGATTGTCTTCCACTGTGTTGACATTTGTAACGACAACCTTTGGTTTCATGACATAACCCACAAAAGACTGAGCGAGACATGGAATTGGCTTTGGGAGAGACCAGACTTCCGACTTCTTTTTCTTTGCTTGCTTGCGATTAGCTGCTTTTGGCTTGAACCCCAGTCCCCACGTGCCTTGCACACCATTTGGATAAACTGGATTTACCCTGCCTTTTAGTGATGCTCCCAAACCCTTTTCAAATTGGAAACCATGCTTTAACATTTCAGACGCCATCATAATAGATGTCTCTGACACTCCTGGGACGGGAATAGGTTTCCCTTCTGTTATTTTTTCCACATACACCACATCGGAGGTTTGATACATGATGGTCGGGCGTGTGGTGACAACTTCAAGGGCTGATATGTCCAGACTATTGTTAAACTGTAAGTCATCCTCTCCATAAACTACGACAGCTTGATTATCCCAAGTAAACTTGACCACCTGATGAATTGTAGAGGGTACAGCACAAGCCATGTGACTCCATGGTCGGCCCAATAACAAATTGTACGATGCATCTGTTTCCATGACTTGAAACTCAATGCTGAAGGTAGCGGGACCAATGGTTAATTTAAGATTAATGATGCCCAAAGATTCTCGAACTCCACCATCAAAAGCACGAACAGCAGAGGAACTTGCCCTGATTTTGCTCATATCCATCTTTAGACTCTTCAATGTAGACAGAGGGCAAATGTTCAATCCTGCGCCGCCATCTATTAGAACACGTGTGACATAGGAGTCTTCACACTTAACCGAGACATAAAGCGCTCGATTATGACCAGTTCTTTCTGCTAGCAGCTCCTCATCGGTGAACATCATGATTAGTCTCAAATACTCTGCCAGCAAGTGCTTCCAAATTAGCCACAGTAGTTTGTTCAGGAATGTAGGCTTCATTCAGTATTTTCAACAGTGCATTGCGATGTGCTTCAGAGTTCATAAGTAGAGGCAAGAGTGATATATGAGCTGGAGTCTTTCTCAATTGCTCGGCGACAGAATAATCTGTCGATCTTATTTTCTTCAGAAATTCTTCAGCTTCTTTCTCGGACACCGGCTCTTTGATGGGTCCTTGGTCTTCTCGACCTGGCTTTGCCTTTCTCAATTCTTCCGGGATAAAACATCTCCCGGACCGAGTTAGACCATTTACATCTGCAGCAACCTCCATGATTTCTTCCCATTGTAAGACACAATTGTTTTGTTGTAGTTCCAAGAAACAACCTTTGTACTTTTGACAGGGAGTTGCGCTGCTTGAGTGATGATAACTGGTTCACACTTCTTTGCCTTAACCTCAAATGCCGGAGTTTTCTGGCATGATGCCCCTTGCACAATAAATGCTGGTGCACTGTCATGAGCTTTTTCCTGCTTTGCAGCCGGAATTGTGAAACTTGGCTTAACAGCTGCATCTTGCTTTGCTTTGTTGACAACAGACGCACTTGACTTTCCCCCGATTACAACAATAAATGGCTCAGGGCCTTTGATGTCTGGGGAGGGACCAACTGCCACAATCTACTTGGCGGCTTTCCCTTTCATGTCTTTTTCTATGCATACCATCCCTACCATGTGTATGTTGTTTTGAACATTATGAGCTGGTAAAGGATTTTGATTCACATTGTCTATCATTGCCTGGATTGCCCTTTTGAGTTCCCAGCAGGATTCTGTGTCATGTCCAGGTGCTCCAGAATGAAACGCAGAATGGCTTGAATGATCAACTCTTCCATTAAGGTTCACTTTTCCCGGGATTGGTTTCAACGGATTGGCTTGTTGCAATTTTTCAAACAAATTAGTGTAAGTTTCCCCCAATGGGGTGAACTGTCTTTTCTCTTGTTGCATGTTTCTCTGTTGCATGTTTGGACGAAAATCCGGTGGACCTCGTGGTCGATAAGGCATCTCCTGCTGAGCCGGGAATTGAGCATGTGCCTATTGATTGTTATACTGGACTGGAGCAGGGGGTGCACGCCATTGTGGACCAGATAGCGGCTGAACATAAGATGCTGCATTGACAGGGAATGAGAAATGCGGCATGGCAAATTATTGGCCATGCGGCGGGTAGAATTGTTGTGGCGGGGGTGTCTGAATGTACCCTTGACGGTCATTGTATCTTCCGTCATTTCTTCTCGGTCCAGGACCAACCATTGCCACTTCATCTTTCTTTTCCTTCTTCTTCCCAAAAGCACCTGACCCTGATTGCAACGCTTGGGTAGTGGCTCTCAAAGCTGTTTGGCTGACAATCTTGCCTGCTTTGATTCATCTCTCAATCATCTCCCAAATTCTCACTGCTTCACTGAATTGCTTCCCAATGGCAGAGGCCATCGCTTGGTAGTATGTTTCATCGAGCACTTCGACGAATTCTTCAACCATCTTATCATCTGGGATCAAAGGGCTCACACGCGCCGCCTGTTCGCACCACCTGTAGACATACTCTCTGAAACTTTCACTTGCTTTCTTTGTGATCGTCTTCAAAGAAGAACGATCAGGAGCAGCCTCCATTTTGTAACCATAATGGTTTAGGAAAGCCCTGGCCATGTCATCAAAGGTGACCTACTTTGAAACATCTTGTTGTACAAAACCATTCTGTTGCCGGTCCTCCCAAACTGTCCGCGAAGTATGCCATCAACAACTCATCCTTTTCAATACCCCTCATTTTGTTAAAGTGGATCTTCACGTGGATCCTCGGATCACTTTGTCCCGTGTACGGATCAAATTTGGGCACAACAAAACCTTCAGGCAATGGCACATAAGGGAACAAACACATGTCCTTATATGAAATACTGGTTTTACCCCCTTGCCCTTGTATGTTTTTCACAGTTTGCTCCAAACTTTTCAATTTTCGAGAAAAATCATTCTCTTCTGTTTTTCCCAACCTCTCGATATTAGCATGTGATTTTGGGTGGTGTCCCTGATCATACGACTCGATTTGGCGGCATACATTACCCTGAGCTTAGTCAAATTGTTGATCATGGGCCCTTAACTGTGGGTCACTGTTCGATCTTTGCAAAGTGTGTCCTAAAGGAACGGTGAATGCTGTGGCGGGAACCTGGGGTTGGCCATGTTGTCCATGCTGTGGGAATTATGCCCCAGGTTGTACAGTAGAAGGTCTGCCTTCATTGTCAGTTTCCGGATGTGGACCAAATCCCGAAGGGTAACGGGGTCTTCTACCACTGTGGATTGCCCTTGCCTTGGTGGCTGAGTATTTGTCATGAAACCAGCAGCACCTGGCGGAACAGGAGGTGCCTGAACTGCTGCCATGTTACGAACCAGCTGCATCATCATTTCTTTCATAGCCGTGAAGTCCTCGGCCATCTTAGTCTGTTGCTCAGCTAAACGAACCAGGTCAGTGTTCTCAGTTTCCTCGGCCATCGTTGTTGGAGTGTTTTCCTGAAGAGGTGCTTCAACCACTTCTGGAACAGGCAGTGGTCCCTTGATTTTGGTGGAATAGGAATGTGGGGCCAGCACGACAGTTGCTCAAACTCTATCAAATTATAACACGTTAGTGCAACAAGATAGCATGGAACATGAATTTGCTCGTCGGCTTAACCAATGTCTAAGGTCGTTATGCGTCATCCCTAATTGGTTTAGATTAGATCCCCAAGTGTATTTTTTTTTAAGAGAGGCTAGAGGGTGAAATAAATTGACACATAAAAATAAGCAAAAGATTTTCATTACTAAAAAAAGAGTACATACAGTGCTCTGGGGCACGACAAAAAGAAACATACAAATGACTGAAAAATAAAATAAATTACAACTGCTAAGTTCAAAAACAACATAAAATACAATATTCCGAGATGCTAAATAGGTGACAAAACAAAACAATAAGCTGCATCATCTCGGACTGATGTGTCTGCTAAGGCAACCCTGGCTCAGCGTCAACTGGCTCCTCTAGGTCAGACTCAAGTGGCTCCTCGGGATCTTCTTCTGCTGGTGACAAAGGCTGGCTCAAAACATCGCGCAATACGTGCACCCGCTGAGATATATTCCTAGCATAATCCGGAGCTTCAATGAGGATAGTCTTGTTGGACGAGATCCTATGATCTTGGCACATCCTAGCCACATAGTCTGCTAGTTGCCACACATGTTCCTGACCTTGATCAATGACTCTCTTTGACACGGCTATCTGCTGAAGTTGGGTCGTGGCTAATCTCAATGCATCATTTTTCAAAATCACTGCCTCATCAAGTTGTTTATGCAGCCGTTCAAGGTTCCCAAGGCACTTATCTGTAAATCTGTCGCTCTCAGCCTGGGCGGCTAGAGCGGTGTCCTTCTCTGTCAAAGCTTTACGATGCAAGTCATGAAGTCGCCTGATAGTATCTAAGGATTGATGTGTCAAATCCTCACTTTCAGACTGAGCGGCTCTAGCGGCGTCCCTCTCCGAAACTAAACCTTGTATAGTAGCACGGTAGTCCTGCTCAATCTCACGCCTGGCCATCCTAAACTGCATATCCAATCAGGCCTCAATGTCGACCACGCCTGTACTCGACCTGGCAGGCATCTCTCTAGGTATGGGCTGGTGACGATACCATGACTCGTACTCCTGAGTGACCTCTCCTATGAGTCCATTCTGAACTTGAGTCTCTTTCGTGAGGTGACGCCTAGTGTCCCATAAGTTCAAGATCTTACCCCTGTGGGTAAACAGTCCTGGAGGATAGACTAAGACATAAGCGCTCATATCTTCAGCTATCGGAACCACCTGTCGTCGGCCCAACTGTCTAAGTACCCGCAGAGGGGCGTAAGGCTGTGTTGTTTCCAAACCCATCAGAACTAAAAAGGGATGCTCGATGCATCTGTGCACAACCTTCTCCATAGAAAGCCAGTTATACTGCCACGATATTTTATCTGCTGTAAGGGAGTTCAAGCACAACCTCCAAGCATGCTCACTATCTGGAAACTTAAACTTCTCAATATGTTCGAAATGATAACAGAGATAGCCAAAGTCAAAGCAATCGGCAATAGTATGGGACGGGCGGGGGCGTATGTGCTCCAAAAACCACACCTGCAGCAGGAAATTACATCCCTCAAAGAACTCATTTTCGCCTTTGCAGCATTGAGTCAAAGCATGAAAGATACTTCCCAGAATTGTCGGAACGATCGTAGATTTTGGTGCTTTTTCATACAGGGCCACCATAATCCAACTGACTTTAATGGATATCCTTTTATACGGTAATGGAAAGACCAATAACCCTAGAAGAGCGAACACAAAAACCTTCGGACAAAGTTGCACCCACTCATTGTATGTCAGTTTATCATGAAACTTGGAGCCGTACCGTTTGAAGCCGTTATCACACCCGAATCGAGCATAGAGGTAGTCAAATAAAATCCAACCATGACTCACACTAACAATAGAGGGATCTACTCGCATCCGGATGTTTTGAAAGAAGTCATGTGCATTGACAATTTTCGGGGCAATTATTCTCTTTTTATTTAAATCTATCTTAATGAGCCCGGCTATTTCCTCGAGTGTAGGTGTCATCTCAAAGCCCTTGAAACAGAAGGTATTATTGTTTGGGTTCCAGAGTCCGACTAGTGCACTAACGAGATCTCGGTGTGGTACAATATCTTTAGTCACAAGGTCAGTCAGAAAGCCAATCTTCTTCTGGACTAAACCTTGCTGCATCTCGCTCATACTCTTCCACCAAGACCTCAACAATTCAGGTGACCCGTCAGTCATCATGATAGATGGTGGGGTGGCATCAGTAGGGTACTTTCTCCTGCTAGACCTAGAAGACGACGCAGCCATGGTACCTAAAGAAAACCACGTGTCACTTAATTTTGAAAGACTGCAAGTACCTCGAAACATTGACAGACAAAACAAATCGATGTTTAAAACCTCCTAAAAATCTAACATGTGTTTACCATTTGAGACTCAGATTTTCAACAAAAGATTTGGCCATTACAACGGCATAAAATTGACCCACAAAGATCTTCGGCTAACCGAGGCACTTGCTAACTGTTGGAAAAATTGTCGTTCTACAGACGTGAATAAATTGACTCAAAATACTGTCGCCAAAACGAAACAGACGCTTAGACTTTCAACACAATTTGGCATATCACGGTTGTCACAATGGGACTTTGAGATTTCCAAAAAAATTACCATTATAACGGCGTGAATTTGAACAGAAAAGAAATCCTTGGCCAATCAGGGCACTCGGAAACTTAAAATATTTCGCCATTATAACGGTATCAAGACTAACTCTAGAAAATTTAACAACTTTGGTATGAAAATTCTTTTCTTTTCTTCTGCAAAAAATTCGCCATTACGACGACGTAAAAACTGACTCAAAATTTTCTCGACACATAAATCTTTGCAAAAATTTCTGTTTCGACAGCATGACCCAAAACAGGAAATGTATTAAAACAAGACATCTACAAATTGGAATTCACCCTACTTCCTCTCTTTCCTTCTTTGTTTTTTTTTTTTTGTGAATTGGAATCCGCTCTTCCCCAATTCGGTCAGCATGATGACCCTTCCTTCTAAATGCAACACAGAAAATGCTTTGGACGTATCTCGACGCCAAGAAGTCATCCTAGACAAACGCGGGTACCGGTGTGCCGCACCTCACTAAGTCAAATATGATGCAGATAATTGGGCCTAAAGGTTTAACTCTAGGTGACACAACTGACTCGGTGTCTAGACTGGCTCATAAACCGGTGGACTAACCGAGCGGAAAGCGCATCGGGGCCGTTCGGAAACAGTGTGTCCGGCCTAAAACCCCGTCACGCCTTCCTCCTAAATCATGGGCAATATAGTAAGAAAGTCCCAGATGCCACAAGCAATCTGGTAAGTGCACGTGTGCGTGTGTTTCAGAGACTCAGAGGGTTGCGGAGGAAGACAGTTTATATACAGTTCAACAATATCAAAGTAGTAACATTCAACTTTTCATGTGATAACGGCAAGAATATAACAACCAAATATTTAATACATTAAAACATGCGACAATCTTATCAAAGCCGGAGATTCTAGTTTTCACTAATTTTCCCAGCGGAGTCGCTAAGCTATCACGACCCTTTTTTACAACACAAAACTAAATAAATAGAATTGCATATTTAAAAGGTTATGACGGGGTGTTAAAGGTACACGATTATTTTAAGAGAATTCGGAGTCGCCACTTGACAATTTAAAGGTGTGCCAAGTCACCAGAGTGGTGTACCTGGAACACCCTTGACTCGTCTAATGGTCTGCGTCAAAGATTCGGGTAAGGTCCTCAGTTGACTCTCGGGAAGGTGTTAGGCACCCTCGATTCTTGTGCCGAGCACAGTTGCGTTATCATCGCGTTTTAATTTACTAAACGTGGTTGTTATATCTTGGTCGTTCAGAAAAGTTCCGCTTTTATTGTTTAACCAAAAGAAGTATGTTTAAGTAACCCGCTGGGTATACTCTAGCTCAAATCGAGTTTCTTGATTTAATTTCTCTTTGCCTAATAAGTAGATCGCTGATCATACTTTATTATCACGCGCAATCGTGGAAGTCTTCTCGCTCCTATTTTAATTTGCCTAATCGGTTTAATTAAATACAAACCGCTAAATTTGTTAAGTGACAAATTGGAACTCCCAAATTTGCCTTTATTAAAATATGGATTACGAAAGTATATACATATAGTAGGCCGTTTGTTGAATTGGAACGAGTTTGGACTGTTTACGCAAAGAGAAAAGCTTGTAGCCTACGTGCTTTACCTCTGTAATTGGGCTAAAACTGTTTGCATTAACATGCCACATTAAACTATTTTTTGCAAAAATAGACACATTTTTTATTTCTGTCCAAATAATGATCATTTCTTGAAAATATTATGTGTGGCCAGATTTAAAAGTCGTCCTAATTACTGCCTATAACTTAATCAAGTTGCATTTTCGGTTGATCATGCGAAGATAACTCCTACAATTTGCCTAACATGCTCATACGCTGCCCAGGTTTCAATATTTGCTACTTCACAAGCGTGTGGCCAATCTTTCTAAATGAATCAGATTACAAGCATTTTCGAAAAATACTTGGATAAAGGAGACTTGGATTTGCAACTACATATAGCAGCTCTTAGATTTAAACATATCAACATATTCATAATGATACAAATATATTTTCAACTTTCAAACCGTGCTTATTTATAATAAAAAATAAAGCATACAAAGTTGATTTCTTGTGTTTACCTCTAACAAACGAGACCTTAGAGCTCGGCAATGACGATCACAAGCTAAACCAAAGCAAACGAACACAGCAAGGTCACCAAAATTCAGCAACTAAACAGCCCTTTTAAACCCATAAAACTTAAGATTTATACCCCCAAAAGTCCCTTGGAATGAAGGCTTTTGGTTCTAAATCTTTTCTTCTCACTTACTTTTTTTTTTCACTCAAGTGTTTGCTCTCAATTAATGTTGTTTTTCAGCTGGTCGATGTTGTCTTTTTTTTCTTTTAAATGAGGAGTAAATGCACTCTTATATAGCTGAAAAATGAGGGCCAAAAAGGTGGAGTGTAGACTTATACAAAAGTACAAGCCCACACCCCTATACTTGAGTGCTTTTAGTCATATTTTCAGAAAAAGTACAACAGCCCTATGACATCTTTTCAGCCACCCTATGTTGTCCCAAAAGGCTAAAAAGTAAGTTGTCCTTTTAAAGGACAACCCATTACATCAATAGACTTAACTAAACTAACCAAAATAGCCCCAAACTAACTAAACTAAACTAACTAGACCAAAACAACTTAGAATTAAGCTAAAATATCCCAGACCTTACTTTATGACTAAACTAAGTCAAACACAGTCCAAAAAAAAAGACCAAACAAACTAAACTAGAAAAAAGACATTCATTACCTAAGATCATAAGCAGAATCATGGCTAAACAGTGCATTGAACAAATAGGACTACAGAAAGGAGGTGAAAAAATTACATGTTGGTCAAACGAACGTCGCCACCGAGGCATAGCTTGTTGCCATCATGAAACAATTAGAGACAATCACCCCAAAACATGCTTTAACATTAAATCACCAACATATGAAATCCAAAAAGCCCTATCACCATCATCTTCATCACAATATTCATTAGCATAGCAGCCCCAAAGACCACAATATCGGAGGAGCCAAAATTCACCGGAGTTGAGTGTTACCCGAAACTAAAAAGGTAGATCTGTGCCAAACGGTGAGGATTTCGGGAAAAATAATACCAGAAATAGATAGAGGGGCTCGATAGCTTTTCGGAATGGTATGGTTTGTATTTTTCCGACCACCGGAAGGCGGTGGTCCGGTGGCAGAAAGGTGGTGGCAGGGAGGGGTGGCGGGATTTTTTTTCTGATGTAGAGGGAAAATTTGGACAAGGTTTGGCCAAGCGGCCAAGCCAAAGGCTTTGGTGGTGTGAGTGATGAAAAATGGGGAAAGAGAGCTTATATATCTAGGGATTTGGGTGGGCTTTGGTTTATTGGACCGGGTTTAGGATTGGGCTACATATATTTCTACCAATGGCCATTAAAGACTCTAAAACTTTTTAAAACATACATAATTTACTACAATTAAAACCACATAAATTTACAATACTATCACAATTAAAATATAGAATCACAATCAAACACATAACAAGTAATTTTTGGTAATTTTCATATTTTTTAACCCAATTAATGACAATTTTAGTTAAAATAGAAGACTAAAATTTAGGAAAATTTCGGCAAAAATCCTAAGAATCTAACACGGCTATTTTGAGCAATTTTATTTTATTTTCGTGCCACAATTAGGTGATTACACTCTCTGCTATCTTCACTGGCTTCTAGTTTATCCTTTCCTCAGGAAGTGCACACACTCCTTTCTGAATTTGCAGATGTCGTGCCTGAGGAACTTCCTAGTGAGTTGCCTCATCTTTGGAACATTCAACATGCTATTGACTTTATTCTTAGATCTCAATTTCCTAACTTTCTACACTATAAGATGAATCCTGTAGAACGAGCTGAACTAAACAGACAGCCTGAGGAGCTATTAGCTAAGGGATTTGTTAAGAATAGTCTTAGTCCTTGTGTTGTCCCAACCCTTCTTACCCCTAAGAAAGATGGTTCATGGAGGATGTTTATTGAAAGTAGGGAAGTCAATAGAATCACAATCAAGTACATATTTCCCATCCCTAGTCTTGAAGATCTATTAGATATGTTAGTTGGCTCATGTTGGTACTTTAAGATAGATTTGCGTAGTGGCTATCACCAAGTTCGAGTCCACCCATGGGATGAGTGGAAAACTGCCTTCAAAACCCAAGACGACTTGTTTGAATGAGTAGTCATGCCTTTTGGTCTCTCTAATACTCCTAATACCTTCATGTGTGTTATGAATCATGTTCTTCAACCATTTATAGAGAAGTTTCTGGTGGTCTACTTTGATGACATCCTAGTGTATAGTAACTCTAAGGAGGAACACCTGTCTCATTTTCAGAAACTTTTTTCTGTTCTTAAGGACGCTAAATTCTATGCTAACCTTAAGAAGTGTTCTTTTCTTCAGCCTCAAGTTTTCTTCTTAGGATTCATTGTGTCTGGACAAAGAATATTTGTAGATCCTGTTAAGGTTAGGGCTATAAAGGATTGGCCTGAGCATAAAGCCAATTCTCAAGCTTGTGGATTCCATGGTTTAGCCTCTTTCTATCGTTGGTTTATTAGGAATTTTAGCGCTCTCATGGCTCCCATCACTGATAGCATGAATAAAGGAGTCTTCACTTGGACCTCCAAGACTTCTAGAGCTTTCTTAGATATCAAGGACAAGATTTCCACTTCCCCTGTTCTTAGGCACCCTAACTTTGATAAAGTTTTTGAAGTTTCTTGTAATGCTTCTGGGGTTGGGATTGGGTGTGTGAAGCCAATAGGGACATCTTATATCCTTATTTAGCGAAAAGCTTACAAATGCAAACCAAAAGAGCTTTATATCCTCAACATATGGTAGAGAGCTTTACGTTGTTGTTTAATACCTTCGACATTGGCGATACTACCTCCTTTCTAAGGACTCTGTCCTATTTTCTGATCATCAGACCCTTAAGTATCTCAATTCTTAAGCAAATTTAGATTCTAAGTATGCTAGGTGTACTGAATACATCAATGAGTTCTCTTTTTTCCTTAAACACAAATCTGGGATTCAAAATAAGGTTGTTAATGCTCTTAGGCGTGTCATTACCCTTCTTCACACACTTAAGGTAGATGTTGTGGGATTTGATAGGTTGAATGATGATTACCCATCTTGCCCTGACTTCGGTTGTATCTTTCAAGAGGTGTGATCTGGTAATCATAGGTACTTTGGGGACTTTATCTTGCGAGATGGTTTTATCTTCAAAGGTCTAAGTTGTGTGTTCCTCGCACCACATTTGGAATTTTTTTTTATTTGGGAGATGCATGATGGAGGATTAGGTGGTCATTTAGGGTGAGGTAAGACCATTTACTTAGTAGTAGATAGGTTTTATAGGTCGTCCCTTAGAAGAGATGTCGCTAGGATTGTACTCCAGTGTCCTACATGTAGATTAACAAAAACTAGGAAGCATAACACTAGTCATTACACTCCTCTTCCAGTTCCACATGAACCATGGAAATATATTAGAGTGGACTTTGTCTTAGGGTTGCCACGTACTGCTAGGAGTCATGACTCTATTTTAGTTGTTGTGGATATATTTTCCAAAATGTCCCACTTTATTCCATGTAATAAGACTATCGATGCCTCTCATATTGCCAAGTTAATCTTTAGAGAGGTCGTTGAGCTTTATGGGTTGCCCTCATCCATAGTTTCTGATAGAAATGTTAGATTTGTTGGTCACTTTTGGCAGACACTATGGAGACTATCATACACAACTAAAGTTTTCCTCTGCATTTCATCCTCAAACTAATGGACAAACCGAGAGGTAGTTAACCGAAGTTTAGGTGACTTTCTTAAATGTGTTATTGGGATCAAACTTGGTTGATTTTTCCTACAATAATTCTATTAATAGGTCCACTGGGAAAAGCTCATTTGAGATTGTGTATGGACACTCTCCTCGCTCTCCTATTGATTTTGCACCAGAAGCCTCCTATACACATATTTCACCATCTACTGAGACTTTTGCAACCCATGTTCCAGATTTATACACTGAGATTAGGCAAAAGATTGCTATGCATAATACCGAATATAAATTAGCATCTGATGTGCATCGAGCTAAGGACTTTAATGTAGGAGATTATGTCATGATTCGAATTAGCCCTGAATACTTGCTAAGAAATACATTCAATAAACTCCATCCCCGTGCAATGGGTCCATTCCCCATCTTGAAGAAATTGGGACCTAATACTTACTTGGTGGATTTGCCTAATCATATGACTATTAGCCCAGTTTTTAATGTGAAGACTTGACTCCTTACCGAGGCACCTTTGAGCCTCCACTCTCTTTTTCTAGTGTCTCTGCAGGTACTCCAGAGCCTAGGCCTCCACCTTTTAAAGCTCTATCTCAAATTGTAGATATGCTTAGTGACAAGATCTTAGGTTCTTCCAGTGGTGGTTCACACAGATACCTGGTTCAATGGAAAAATATGCCGCCACATGATGCTATATAGATTAGCAAGGATGGCTTCTACTTGCTTGATCCAGATTTTTGGAGCTATATCAGCAGCCACACTCGTTGGACTCGAGTTTTTATCCACCCGGAGAGAATGGTGTAAATCCATAATGGATAAATGGATAATTTTATATTTTATTTTATTAATTTAGAATAATTATCTTCTAGGATAGATTTTATCATCAAGTTTTACCGTGGCAAGGTCCTACTATAAATAGGTTCCAGGTTCATTGTAATTCATCTCAGTTTAGGAATAAAAGCCTTTGAGTTGATTCCTCACTTATTCTTCTCCCCTTTCTCTATTCTATTCTCTATTTTCTTACTTTCCTCCTAAATTTTCCTACTCACTTTGTGGTGCTAAATTGAACCTGCCTTGGACAAGCGTGGAAGGTGCTTGTGCAAAATGTACGCCTACATGTGAAAATTACACTGTGCAAAGTGGATAACTTTTTTTCTATCGTTGAATCCCTTGATTAACATTATAAGTTTATATCTTAAAATATGATATTTATATTTTTTAGTTCCCTTGTTCAATATTTTTGCTCCACTACAAATTCTCACATACTAGGGACTAGTGAAATATTATATCAACAAACAATTTGATTTCGTTAATCTCTCTAATTTATTTACAAATTGGTTTAAAAAATTCTTACTGATTCGCACTTTTTAATGATCGATTAACATAAAGAAAAAACAAGAAAATACAAAAGGAGATATTACGAGACTTTGGATAAATGTATAGAGGTAGAAAAAGATGAATGAAAAGTCATGATAACGTTCAAACTTTATTTCAAACTTAAAATAACGTGGACTGAAATAAAGAGGAAAAATTATATGAAAATATAATTTGGAGACTTTTTTAACATAATATATAAACATTTTTAAACAATTACAAAATATAGAAGAAATGGTAATTACAAAATATAGCAAAAAAAACTAATCTATATCTCACTGTATCTACATTGTATCTGCTTTGTATCACATTGTTTCTATTTGTATCTACACTATTTCTTGCATTTATATTGTTCTACACTTTTCTAGTGTTTCTGTTGTTTCTACTTGTAGCAACAACAACCCACCTAGTATAGTCTCACAAGTGGAGTCTAGGAAGGGTGAGATGTACGCAGACCTTAACACCACCAAAGCGGAGAGGCTATTTCCGATAGATCCTCGGCTCATATTTTGTATGAAAGGCTTTTTATATTTAAATAAAAAAAATGTGCTTGTATCCAACGCAAATGCTGAGTAACATACAGTACTTAGACTAATGAAAATTAGGATAAGAATATACATCAAGCTTCCAAAAAGTGACATACCATAATGTTCAAGATGTGAAACAACAGGTGGTGATGAAACTGAGATATACCTTAGGTTTTCTCTTTAAGTGCACCCTCAACTTGATCTAGTTGTATATATCTACACTATTTTTCTACTATTTTTATTTGTTTTTGTTGTTTTCAGTATTTCTACATTGTTTCTGCCTGTATCTATATTACTTCTATATATACTATATGTAGGCAGTGGTGGTAGACGAGCAGGGGGCGGGCAGCCGGGGGATGAGACGTGGAGGCTAGGACTTTTCTTTTTTAACACTTTGTATATAAAAATATTGCTATGTTTTGTAATATCAATACTATTACTATTATTTTTTTAATAATAAAGGGTGTAGTATTGTATATAAGTGTACCAAACTTATCAAAAAAAGAAAAGATACCATCTATTGAAATTTTAGAAATTCTAATTTTCGGACCCGGAACCTCATTTGTTATATTGGAAACCAAAAAAGTCACTATATGTACGGCATGCAAAATAGAAATGAATTTGATAAAGGGAAAAGTTCACTAATACTGAACCAACTAGACACTTTACCACCAAAGGACAGGGGTAAATGTATATATAAGAATTTCGTGAACCCATGGTCCGTCCACCAAACTAAATTTATTAGGTACATATTTTTTAAAATACGTCTTATATGATGCTTGGAAATCTGTGCATTAAAAAATTAAATGATCAACGTGGTCAGGTGGTAGTTCACTCTCTCTTAGGAGAGCATAGATCAACTCCCACTTAAAATCGTTTAATGTCCTCTTTTCCCCTGCTATTATTTATATTGGTCCAACTTATTTATTTTCTTACTTAAAAAAGAAGTAAATTGCTCTATAATTTTCTTGCAAATATTGTTTATTGACCAACCCGGTGACACTTTAACTTAACCCATAGTAATGGTGAACTCATCCATTTAAAATTTTAGATTCGCCTCTGCCAAAAGAATATTGTAAGATGGATGACATCTATTGTTAGGGATCGTTGATTCAAGCTATGTGAATGTAAATCTGGTAGGGAATGTTAACTTTCTTTTATATAGATCTTATGCATGCGAATTAGAAGTAGTTGAATTAGTAGATTTACTATATAATTAAATAAGCAAAAGACAAATTACTGGGAATTGGGATTGGATAGCAGCTTAAGTATTCGAAGTCAAATAGATAAAATATAAACACAAATTAAAGTAATAATTTAGTGATATTTATTCATCTGAGTATCAAAGACATACATATTGTAACAAGTAAATTCGCGTCAAGAAATAAATAAATATCAAGACAAGAAGATATTGTAATAACTGTAGTATTTGATTTCAATATATTATGAAGAGTAGTACAATCTCTATGATTCCTCTGATTCGTCTTTTCAACTATAAATATTACAAGTAGAAATCCAAGGGCTTTTGAGCTTGATCCTGAATATTTTCCTTATAATGAATTCGTAGAAATAAATCCAAGAGTTTTTGAGCTTGATCTTGAATCTTCCTTATAATGAATTTGTAGAGATAATCCAAGGGCCTTTGAGCTTGATCTTGGATCTTCCTCTTGATGAACTTGTAGAGAAATAAATAACTCCTTGAAGATTTATAGCAATTTGCAGCCTTTGATCCACGAGCTCCTTATTGCTTCTTGTTATGAATTCCTCCTTCTGATTTTTGATCTTCAAAAATGAGGGATTTGACCCCTTTATATAGATGTGGGGTGGAGTAGCCACCAAGAAACCCTAACGGGCCAAGGCCCGTGGACTGGCCAATCAGATTTAAGCAGTGACAAGGCTGCATTTTATTGGCTCGAACATGTCACTTGTCCACGTGGCGCATATTTATTGGCCTTTTGGACTTCACTTGGATTGCCATGTCATTTGGCATATGGCATGATCCTATTGGCTCTTTTATTTGACTTGGTGCCACGTCACTTGAAACGTGGCACTGGCTTGGGCCTTTAGGATTTATATTTGGGCTAACAAAGTGGGCTTATCATTTGTGGCCCAATGAGATTGGACTTTTATTAGTTAATCCAATAAAATTATACTAGCCCATTTTACATATTTGGACTAATATATCTTGAGTTTAATATATAGCCAACTTATTTTATAGATTTAAATCCAATAAAATTTATTTGTCTACAAATGCCCCCTACTTCAAGACTTGTCAAGTTTATCATTCTTGAAGACTAGGCTTGAAGTACTTCTTTGTTTACGTTGGCTGCTTCCGATCACTGACCATAAGATTGGCTACTTGATTGAAAAGTTATGTAGAACAAGCTATATTCCGGTCAGCAGCTCACACCATGGCTACTTATTAACGAGTTGTGAACTGGCTGCTCCTAGTTAGCAGTCCTAAAGGTGGCTGTTGGTCCAAATCTCCCCAAAGTTGCGTCAAATAAAGACAACCGCCTATATATCAAAGCTCATTACTGCCAACTCTTATTCCTAGTTGACATGAAAAAAAAAAGGAAAATTTACATCACATGTCTACCCTAATAGCTAAATTACAAAAAATAACAATAGTTTTATCATATTTACAATACATAACGATACATAACACTAGTTTTCCATTTCCCTCTCCCCAAACATAAAACCCTAATTTCTTCCCCATTTCTCTCTCCTTCTCTCCCTCCTCCACCCACCCCCGCCGCCGTCCCTCCCCTCCCTCCGGTGAGCAGATCTCCAGCAAGCCCGTCACCCCCACTGTCTCTCCTCACTGATTTCCGGAGCTTCTGCCGCCGCAGTGCAGCGGCGCTGCTCCTCGCGGCGGCGCTGCTGCATTGCAACGGATGTTGCTCCGATTCAAGTTTTCCGGTGAGTTATTCGATGGGATTTTTCAGATCTGTTTTCGTTTTCCCCTTTCCCTTTTTGTATGTGTGTATTATGTATATTTTTGTATTTTTTGTATATAATTTCGTATATCTTTGTATATTTTTGTATTTTGTATATAAATGTCTATATCAACCCTTTTTTGTATGTGTATGTGTTTGTATATATGTGTATGCTGTTGTATGTTTGTGTAGAATGGATAGTTATTTGTATTTGTATTTTTTGTATTTTTTTGTATATGTAGTGTATATCTTTTGTATGTTTTTGTATATTTGGTTGTGTATAGTTTCAAAACAGTAAATTTTTAAAGTTTTGCAATGTATATATTTTTATTTTTGTATGTTACATCTTGTAGATCCCAAAAAAAAAAAAAAAATCCGGTGGGTGGCAGCGGCGGCCGGCGGCGGCATTCCGGTGGTCAGCGGTGGCTGGCCGGCGCTGGTGACTGTGGCAGCACCTCCAGGCAGTGTTGGGTGGGAGAAAGTAAGGAAGAAGGAGATGAAACCATAAATTGTAGGTTTTGTTGAAATTTGTATATGGAATGTGAAAAAACTATTGTCATATTTTGTAAAGTTATAAAGTATTGCTATTTTTTGTAAATATGGTGTTAGGGTTGTATATTTGTGTAAATCTCCCAAAAAAAAAAAACTATCCATATCCATTTACCATTTTTACGAATTTGAGTCTTGATCCACCTCCAACTATAACTCAAATTACAACACAGCTACCTGCGCTTTGAGTTCTACTCGAACAAGGGGATTCTGGCCACCTCATTGTATCTATAAATAGAAGGCTTCAAATTAAACTCTCACATTACTTTCTCTGCTCTTCTTTCATCCAACGACATAGTTTAAGCTTTACGAGGTACTGCACTTTCTTCAAGAAGGATTGAATCCTCATATTGCATGAATACATATGATATCCTTTATTTATTTTTCTGTATGCATGCACAAAACTATTGAAATATGTTCGCAAAGTTTTTTTCTTCTTTTTTTTTTCAGCATGCTTGCTCTTGTGAACAGATTTGACCAATTTTCCTGACAAAAATTACCAGATATCAGTCGTTGATTAAATCCGAACTCATTAGAAAAAAACTTGCAGATCTCCAAACGAATTTTTTTGATCCCTTTCTTTTTAATGAAAGCCACCAGTGAGTGGTTCTTGACTTGACTCAAGAGCATGTAATTAATACTTGGGAATAACCTTGTGCACCCTCAAACATAATTCACTTTTTGCCAACTTTTGTTTGATCCCTTCCCTTTCAACGAAACCAGCAGCTAGTAATGTTTTTCTTGTCAATGTTCATAATATTGTAATCTTTTGCTGTTGTCCTTTAAACCTTTTCCTTGTTTGCTTTAAATTAATTTTCTAACTTTTGTCTTGTTTTTCCTCAAATTTTGAAGCAGGAAAGACGAGACATTAATTAGCCCCAATTGTTGTCGCTTCTTTGCTGCTAATTTCGAACAGTAAGTTATCTCTTTCCTTCGTATTTTTTTTACTGCTCGTCTTTTGTTGTTTCTTTCACAGGTGTAATAATCATTGTGGACCAAGCTAAATAAAATGGCAACAAGAATTTGCCCTGCCCGATATTGCGAAGACAAAGTATAATTTTTTTTTTCGATATCTTCTATGGTGCGAAGAGATAGAACCTTCAATAGAACATAGAGATATATTCGTCAAGGATACATATTCGTCAATGGCGCGTGAAGATAAATCCTTTAACGGAATATGGAGATTTATTCGTCAAGGAAATATATTCGTCAATGGCGCTCGGAGACATATCCTTTAACGGAACATGGGAATATATTCGTCAAGGAGATATATTTATCAATGGCGTGCATTATTGTATCCCTCCATGGAGTAGCGACGCAGTCTTCTATGGCACGGAGACAATTGTCTTCTATGGCGCGGAGACATGATCTTCTTTAACAAACTTTGCTCCATTTGAACCACTGATTCCATACCCATTAAGATGACGTCTTCACTTAATTATTAACGATGATTATGCAATATTGTCTCTGATTATTCCCTATGCTTTGCACTAACACACTTATTTTTTGTGTGTGCACAGCTCAAATATGGTTCACTTCAGAGATTCTGCTTCTTCCAGGCTTAGGTGTCTCGTTATTTCAAACCACAAAGGTGACAATATGGAGACTCGATTGTCAATTGACACACCACTAGTTGGGCAATATGCATCTACTTGGCCACCATTGACTGATCCATTCCCTTCACTGGATTGGACTCTTGAATACTATAGTCGTCCTCCAAAGGCGTGGTCTCTTTTCTCTCCCAATCATCGCGACACCAATATTGCGAGTCCTCTTCCATGCTTGGGACGGCGAATCCTCAAAGAAGAAATCAATTGAAGTGACACTTTATCCTTCAACGGCGAATTCCACTTTATTCCCGGCTATTGGGAGTGGGCAGACGATGTCCTCTGTAGATGCCAAAATACTTTGAAAGCTACAAATATTTATGATGTTGTATATGCTTCAATGTTTACATAGGATCGCAACACAAATATTATGCAAGCTTTTTACGAGGCGTGGTGTCCGCTTACAAATACTTTGCTTACTTCGCATGGGGAGCTGTCCATATCTCTTTGGGATTTATATACGATTGGCGGTCTTCCTATGATGGGATTTCCTTATGAGGAAGTCGTCCCAAATACTGAGGAACTTACAAGAA